>JACEFZ010020431.1:0-172500 GCA_014155875.1 Cepaea nemoralis
ATTACATTCATATGTATGTACTTAGAGTCTTGAAGGAGTCTCTGTGGTGACGTGGTCAAGCTGTCTGCCTTGCGCTCCGATGGTCGTGGGTTTTGATTCTGGGCTACGTCTTTTGGTTCACGAGTGCATTTTTCTCGGAGACTCTGGGGATCGTCGCTGGATCTACGGAGTTCGTGCTTTGTGGGACGCTTTCGCAGGCCACGCTGCGGAAGAGACCAAGCCACGTGGATAAAACCGGGGCAATGAAGTCAGTTCCTCTTGACTTTTAAGACTTTAAAAAAAAGAGAAATGTGTGTAAAGATTTATGTGTTTAAATTGAATTTCATATTCATTTTTCTCTGCCTACCTCTACTTGACTTGCCCAGTGTTTCTCACATAAAGGTCATTTCTCTGTTGCACCTCTTCTGTTGATTTGACCTATAAATTGCCTTTTCCTGATAGTTTTGATGTGCCATCCTATGATGCCTGCAGTCCTCAGTATCTTGATATTTGTTACTTCTCTGTCCAGGATATCAGATGGTAAGAATGTCTAGTTGACCATGTGTTGAGCTACACTAGTTCCTTAACTAGTTCCTTTAGCAAGACGCTGTCACTGTTTGGAGACAGCAGGTTCAAACTTGTTGTGCCTTTCAGTTTTTCTGTTGTCGTGTGTGTCCTTATTTCCTTTGCTTCTTTGAGTGTCGGTAAGTACTTGTGAATGTGTTTCTGATAAAATTGGTACTAGATAATTAAAGAATTCACTGGAATTTGTCTGGAGAGGACAATGGTGAGGATGGTACTGGTCACCCCAATCATATTGTCATGACCTAGTCAGTGTGAGAACCTAATCTTTCACAAGCTTATAGCACTAACGGACATGGGATGACTTTTACTGAAACAGATTTTGTGTGGCTTCATTTCAGGATGACTGGGGGAAGGTTACAGCTGGCCGCAGCCATGAACTTTCGCTTCCCCCAGTGTGTATCTACGCCCCTCAAACAGATCATTCCAAACGCCAGCAGTGATGGCCTGCAAGTGATCCGAGACATGCTGTTGTGGAACCACAGAAGCGCCCCTCTGCTGCTCAGGTATGTCTGGTCTCCCCAGGTATGTCTGGTCTCTCCCTCAGGTATGTCTGGTCTCTCCCTCAGGTACATCTGGTCTCTCCCAGGTCTCTCTCAGGTATGTCTCCCTCAAGTATGTCTGGTCTCCTCAGGTAGTGGTCTCCCTAGGTACGTCTGGTCTCCCTCAGGTACGTCTGGTCTCCCTCAGGTAGTCTGGTCTCCTACTGTCCTGGGTTGTGGAACCAACAGAAGCACCCATCTGCTGCTCAGGTACGTCTGGTCTCCCCAGGTACGTCTGGTCTCCCTCAGGTACGTCTGTTCTCCCTCAGGTATGTCTGGTCTCCCTCAGGTATGTCTGGTCCCTACTGTCCTGGGTTGTGGAGCCACAGAAGCACTCATCTGCTGCTCAGGTACATCTGGTCTCCTTCAGGTACATCTGGTCTCCCTCAGGTATGTCTGGTCTCCTACTGTCCTGGGTTGTGGAACCCACAGAAGCACCCATCTGCTGCTCAGGTATGTCGGCTCCCTCAGGTATGTCTGGTCTCCTCAGGTATGTCTGGTCTCCCTCAGGTGTGTCTGTCTCCCTCAGGTGTGTCTGGTCTCCCTCAGGATGTCTGGTCTCCTGGCTGCCTGGGTTTCGTCAGCTATTCTCTAGACTGCAAGTATTGCAGGGAGAGATTGCTAGGCCTTTCTGTTCGATAGATCCACAGGACATATAGGTGAGTTGTCTTGTCATATGATGGACAGGTTGGTGGGTCACTGTTTAGTTGATGGGACTAGACTATTTTCTTGTTGCCTTATGCCTTAAGCATATGAAAGCTGGCAAGGCCCCGGTGCAGATAACATCACAACAGAATGATTAAAGCTCTAGAAGTATTTGGACTAGAGCAAGTCACTAGACTGCTGAACACATTATATGATACTGGAGATATACCTCTGAATTATGTAATTCTGTATTTATTGCAATCCCAAAGAAATCAGGAGCCTAGAATGTGATCAACATAGAACAATTAGTATAATGAGTCACATCACAAAGATTTTGTTACGAATTATCATGCAAAGAGTGAGGAAGAAAATACAACCTGAAATAGGGGAAGAACAATGTGGTTTTGTAGAAGGAAAGGGTACAGTAAATGCTGTGTATATCCTGCGAACAGTTATTGAACGTGCTTAGAAGTAAACAAGGTATACATCTTTGCTTTATTGACTACACAAAGGCTTTTGATAGAGTTAGACATGTCAACATTGTGGATATGCTTGCAGATCTACAAATTGATGGGAAAGACATTAGACTTATAAAAAACATATATTGGAACCAACAAGCTGCCATAAGGATGATAATGAAGTAAGACAATACCAACCTATTAAGAGAGGTGTTAGGCAGGGATGTGTAATGTTTCCAGATCTTTTTTCCCTATACAGTGAAAATTATTTTCAGAAATGTAGAAGTAAGAAATAGAAAAAGACCTAATGGAATCCGCATTAAGAGAGGACGACGCACGAAACATAAATACATAGATATGCAGATGAAGGATACAGTATTGATTGACAGACAATGCACAGGATCTCTGCAACAATTAGTAGACGCTTGTGGTTCGTTGCCATATAGTGAGCAGACTGGTGGTTGTTGAATAAATTGTAGGCAAGACACTAGGAACAAAAAGACACAGGGTATGATCGTCACTAGAGGAAGAAAGAACGAACAATAGACCAAAGTACCACAATGTAATCATACAAGTACAAATGGGAATATTCTTCAACAATGTGAATCGGTTCAATTATCTCGGAACAGTCATAACAGTTGATGGCAGCTGCTTTGAAGCGAGATAGACAAGAATCAGCTCATATGCGAGTAGCTTTAGCAAGATATTGGAAAAACATATCTGGAAACCCTAAAAAATGATGTTTACAATTGAAACGAGAGAGAGGTTGAGGGGATACATAGAGCCTGTTCTTTTCGTATGGATGTGAAACTTGGACAATGTGCAGTCAAGCAGAAAAACATCTGATGGCTGCAGAAATGTGGTTTCTGAGGAAAATGCAAAGAATACCATGGACAGATAGAACAACCAATGACCAAGTACTACAAGGAGACAATGAAAATCGTTAGATTGATTAGAGAAATTAGACAGTAGACAGTCAACATTTTTTGGACATGTTATGAGAAGAAATGGACTGGAGAACTTAGTGACAAGCTGGCAAGATCGAAGGGAACAGACCAAGAGGAAGACCGAGAGGAAAATACCTGGATGGCTTGGCCACATGGCATGGATGAGACAGGAACACTGAGCTGATCCACGACTCTGGTGATCGAGTGAAATGGCGAATCATGACCGCCCACGCTTTCCGGCATGGCACATGATTGATTGATGATATGCACCAGCTTATTTTTCCCCCATTCGCTCGCTTTAACATCAATCGTAGTCCATGCACGTCCTGCTACTGCATGGACTGATTTTGCATTTGGATTAGCTTTCCCTCTTACCATGCCCCCCATCAGGCGAACCACTCTGACTTCTGAGGTACGTGTATTTATGTCCCCAAGTCAAGGATGAGAAGTCAACATTTTATTCCGCTGTGTAGGGTTACCTCGGCTCATATCACCCTGGAAGTAGTAAAAGAGCGAGACTAATCGCATTCATCCTTTATATGTGATTACAGTGCATTAATATACTTTCATATAAAACCACTATAAATAGCTATTGATCATGATATTCAAATGATCATTTACTATTGGGAGAACCACAGATAGATAGGCCTTGAAAAACCAAATCTAATCGGTACCTCAATGAGTTGTGTGTCTCGATTCTGAAGCTGAGTTATGTAAATTTGAGTGTCGTGACCTTTGGACTAAAATTTTCACAAAGAGTGCTCACTGGAGGAATTTTTTGCGTCCTGGTCAAAATGAAAGCCCAGATTATCAAAATTTTGGTTTTTTGAGACTATCTGTTTTATTTTTAAACGAACATCTTAGCAACCATACATCACTGCGGATCGGTGGTTGCAAGGCCTAACTGGTCATGTTATTATTTTTTTGCTATGATGTCTGGTGACCTAATTAGGAAGTAAAAATGGCCGCTAATTATTTACTAATTAATTACTTAAATCAGAATTCTAACCTGCATTTTATTAATTAATCTTTAAAAATTTACAATTTATGCATGTTGTTATGCGGAATGATGTTACGCATCCTAATTGTCACTTTGTGTTTTAACAATGTTTGTTGTGGCCATAATTAGCAATTTAAAATGCCCTGCTATTAATTACTAATTCATGAATAGGTCTCCCGTTTTCTTAATTTTACCTTTAAAAATTTTGAGATGTATATGGTTTTTATGCGGAATGATGTTACGCATCTACATTGTCACTTTGGTGTTTTAACTAATGTTTGTTGTGGCCTAATTAGCAATTAAATGCCTGCTAATTAATTACTAATTCATGAATAGGTCTCCCGTTTTCTTAATTTTACCTTTAAAATTTTGAGATGTATATGGTTTTATGCGGAATGATGTTACAGCATCTAATTGTCACTTTGGTGTTTTAATAATGTTTGTTGTGGCCTAATTAGCAATTAAAATCCCGCTATATAATTACTAATTCATGAATAGGCCTTCCGTTTTCTTTATTTTACCTTTAAAAATTTTGAGATGTATATGGTTTTATGCGGAATGATGTTACGGATCTAATTGTCACTTTGGTGTTTTTAACAATGTGTGTGTGGCCTAATTAGCAATTTAAAATGCCTGCTAATTAATTACTAATTCATGAATAGGTCTCCGTTTTCTAATTTCACCTTTAAAAATTTTGAGATGTATATGGTTTTATGCGGAATGATGTTCCGCATCTAATTAATTCAGATAGTCCCGTTTCTATTTTACTTTAAAAACTTGAGATGTATTGGTTTTATGCGAATGAGTAGCATTAATTGTCACTGGTGTTTTAATAATGTGTGTTGTGGCCTAATTAGCAATTTAAAATGCCCGCTAATTAATTACTAATTCATGAATAGGCCTTCCGTTTTCTTAATTTTACCTTTAAAAATTTTGAGATGTATATGGTTTTATGCGGAATGATGTTACGCATCTAATGGTCACTTTGGTGTTTTAATAATGTTTGTTGTGGCCTAATTAGCAATTTAAATGCCGCTAATTAATTACTAATTCATGAATAGGTCCTCCGTTTTTCTTAATTTTAGCTTTAAAAATTTTGAGATGTATATGGTTTTATGCGGAATGATGTTACGCATCTAATTGTCACTTTGGTGTTTTAATAATGTTTGTTGTGGCCTAATTAGCAATTTAAAATGCCCGCTAATTAATTACTAATTCATGAATAGGCCTCCGTTTTCTTAATTTTACCTTTAAAAATTTTGAGATGTATATGGTTTTATGCGGAATGATGTTACGCATCTAATTGTCACTTTGGTGTTTTTAATAATGTTTGTTGTGGCCTAATTAGCAATTTAAAATGCCCGCTAATTAATTACTAATTCATGAATAGGCCTCCGTTTTCTTAATTTACCTTTAAAAATTTTGAGATGTATATGGTTTTATGCGGAATGATGTTACGCATCTAATTGTCACTTTGGTGTTTTAATAATGTTTGTTGTGGCCTAATTAGCAATTTAAAATGCCCGCTAATTAATTACTAATTCATGAATAGGCCTCCGTTTTCTTAATTTTACCTTTAAAAATTTTGAGATGTATATGGTTTTATGCGGAATGATGTTACGCATCTAATTGTCACTTTGGTGTTTTAACAATGTTTGTTGTGGCCTAATTAGCAATTTAAAATGCCTGCTAATTAATTACTAATTCAAGAATAGGCCTCCGTTTTCTTAATTTTACCTTTAAAAATTTTGAGATGTAAATTTTATTTTCCAAGAAATGTGTATAATCAGAAAGACAAGAATAAAAGCTCAACTGGTTGGAGATTTAAAAAACATAAATAATAATAATATAACTGATCTCAGTCTAAACCATTATATAATAATATAACTGATCTCAGTCTAAACCATTATTTATATAATAATATAACTGATCTCAGTCTAAACCATTATATAATAATATAACTGATCTCAGTCTAAACCATTATATAAATAATATAACTGATTCTCAGTCTAAACCATTAGTATAATAATATAACTGATTCTCAGTCTAAACCATTATGTATATAATAATATAACTGGATCTCAGTCTAAACCATTATTTATATAATAAATATAACTGATCTCAGTCTAAACCATTATATATAATAATATAACTGATCTCAGTCTAAACCATTATTATAAATATATAACTGATCTCAGTCTAAACCATTATTATATATAATAATAACTGATCTCAGTCTAAACCATTATTTATATAATAATATAACTGATCTCAGTCTAAACCATTATATAGTAATAATATAACTGATCTCAGTCTAAACATTATTATATAATAATATAACTGATCTCAGTCTAAACCATTATTTATATAATATATAAACTGATCTCAGTCTAAACCATTATATAATAATATAACTGATCTCAGTCTAAACCATTATTTATATAATAATATAACTGATCTCAGTCTAAACCATTATATAATAATATAACTGATCTCAGTCTAAACCATTATATAATAATATAACTGATCTCAGTCTAAACCCATTATTAATAATAATATAACTGATCTCAGTCTAAACCATTTATATAATATATAATGATCTCAGTCTAAACCATTATATATAATATAACTGATCTCAGTCTAAACCATTATTATAATAATATAACTGATCTCAGTCTAAACCATATTATATAATATAACTGATCTCAGTCTAAACCATTATATAATAATATAACTGATCTCAGTCTAAACCATTATTTATATAATATAACTGATCTCAGTCTAACCATTATATAATAATATAACTGATCTCAGTCTAAACCATTATATAATAATATAACTGATCTCAGTCTAAACCATTATTATAATAATATAACTGATCTCAGTCTAAACCATTATTATAATAATATAACTGATCTCAGTCTAAACCATTATATAATAATATAACTGATCTCAGTCTAAACCATTATTTATATAATAATATAACTGATCTCAGTCTAAACCATTATATAATAATATAACTGATCTCAGTCTAAACCATTATTATATAATAATATAACTGATCTCAGTCTAAACCATTATTATATAATAATATAACTGATCTCAGTCTAAACCATTATTTATATAATAATATAACTGATCTCAGTCTAAACCATTATATAATAATATAACTGATCTCAGTCTAAACCATTATTTATATAATAATATAACTGATCTCAGTCTAAACCATTATATAATAATATAACTGATCTCAGTCTAAACCATTATTTATATAATAATATAACTGATCTCAGTCTAAACCATTATATAATAATATAACTGATCTCAGTCTAAACCATTATTTATATAATAATATAACTGATCTCAGTCTAAACCATTATTTATATAATAATATAACTGATCTCAGTCTAAACCATTATTTATATAATAATATAACTGATCTCAGTCTAAACCATTATTATAATAATATAACTGATCTCAGTCTGTACCATTATTTATATAATAATATAACTGATCTCAGTCTAAACCATTATATAATAATATAACTGATCTCAGTCTAAACCATTATTATAATAATATAACTGATCTCAGTCTAAACCATTATTATATAATAATATAACTGATCTCAGTCTAAACCATTATTATAATAATATAACTGATCTCAGTCTAAACCATTATTATATAATAATATAACTGATCTCAGTCTAAACCATTATTATATAATAATATAACTGATCTCAGTCTAAACCATTATTATAATAATATAACTGATCTCAGTCTAAACCATTATTATAATAATATAACTGATCTCAGTCTAAACCATTATTATATAATAATATAACTGATCTCAGTCTAAACCATTATTATATAATAATATAACTGATCTCAGTCTAAACCATTATTTATATAATAATATAACTGATCTCAGTCTAAACCATTATTTATATAATAATATAACTGATCTCAGTCTAAACCATTATTATATAATAATATAACTGATCTCAGTCTAAACCATTATTATAATAATATAACTGATCTCAGTCTAAACCATTATTTATAATAATATAACTGATCTCAGTCTAAACCATTATTATAATAATATAACTGATCTCAGTCTAAACCATTATTATAATAATATAACTGATCTCAGTCTAAACCATTATTATATAATAATATAACTGATCTCAGTCTAAACCATTATTTATATAATAATATAACTGATCTCAGTCTAAACCATTATTATATAATAATATAACTGATCTCAGTCTAAACCATTATTATATAATAATATAACTGATCTCAGTCTAAACCATTATTATATAATAATATAACTGATCTCAGTCTAAACCATTATTATATAATAATATAACTGATCTCAGTCTAAACCATTATTTATATAATAATATAACTGATCTCAGTCTAAACCATTATTTATATAATAATATAACTGATCTCAGTCTAAACCATTATTTATATAATAATATAACTGATCTCAGTCTAAACCATTATTATATAATAATATAACTGATCTCAGTCTAAACCATTATTTATATAATAATATAACTGATCTCAGTCTAAACCATTATTTATATAATAATATAACTGATCTCAGTCTAAACCATTATTTATATAATAATATAACTGATCTCAGTCTAAACCATTATTTATATAATAATATAACTGATCTCAGTCTAAACCATTATTATAATAATATAACTGATCTCAGTCTAAACCATTATTTATATAATAATATAACTGATCTCAGTCTAAACCATTATTTAACATTTACAACTAAATTAAAATAAAATATGCTGCCAGAGCGGAGTATACAAAGTCGGTCACGGATGGGTTTGAAAAATGACTTTATATCTTCTCTCCATCCTCTGTACACTTCCTTCATTGTCACTCCCTAAACCCCTCGAGATACGATACGGTCTTTACTGCCACCACTGACTCAGCCGTGGGTCCCGGGCGCATTTACCCACTACCACAATTGAGAACTGACAAGCGTTTGTATGCCCGGGGCAGGAGTCGAACCTGCGCAACTGAGTGATGGCGGTGACAGTAGCAGCCGTAAACGTACCTCAACGCGGCCACGCTAAGAGTAATGAGAGTGCTGACAACAAAAACAGTGTACAGAGGACGTACAGAGTACAGAACTTATGGTCTCTTTGCTGTGTCAGTATGATATGTGGTGACCTAATTAGCAATTATAAATGTCCGCTAATTAATTACTAATTCCTAAATTGCTAGATGTATATTTGATTTTCTCCAAGCAAGAAGAATGTCATGGAAGATAAAAGATTAAATCGTTGTTGGACTGTCTACGTTTAATTAATGGTTGGCAATAAAAAGTACAGGCATGATCTGTGTTTACGATTTTGTGTCTTTTGTATCTTATTTATATGACATTGTTGTGATGACAGCTGATCTGGCATCTATGACTACGTATCTGCCTATATGACTGTGTTTGTGTGTGATTGCATACAGGTCTGTATCAACAGAGTAAAATGTACTTACAGTTTCTTGTTGTATTTCTTTAAGTGTAAGTACATCTGGTACAGAACGATGATCCACTACCAACAGTTGGGCAATGTAGCCTTTTTCAATGGGATATCCAGGTTCAAACACTGATAGATGCGATCTCAGATGATCAAGATTCCTTTTTCTTGCCATGATAAACCTAATGAGAAATAGTAAATAAAAGCAAACAATTAAATAAAAATGAAAATGGTTGGAGATTGAGATTTAGAAAATGTAAATAAAAATTAAATGCATCTTATGATCTTTAGGAATTTTTTTTTTAACGAAGTGATTATACGCAATGCCGGCTTCGTGGCTTAGAGGTTAGCGACTTTTCTCCATAATCTCGTATACTCTCGTGGGTGACGTGATGACGATGAGAATCAGCAGTGGTTCGAATCACATCGGTACCTTACGGGGTATGTGAGCTGGCCGCCCAGAAAGCAATGGCAAACTACTGAGCGTAATCTTGCCAAGAAATCAACATACAGCTGAAAGATGCTGGTGTTGACAGCAATGTCCTGTAAAGGATATGCAAACAAAAAAAGATTATACGAGCGCGGTGCAAATAATGCCTCCCTACGAACTCTGCCTATGAACTCCGTAGCTTTTAGCGATGACCCACAGGAGTCTCCGAAACATTTAACTCGTAAACTGAAGGACGCGGCCCAGAATCAAACCCACAACCTTCGGAGCATGAGTCAAACGGCTTGAACACTTCGCCACAGAGACTACCAAAGAAATATGTATAAAAATATAATCAGAAAGACAAGAATAAAAGCTTAACTGGTTGGAGATATCAAAAACATATAACTTATCTTAAATTTAAATATTATTTAACATCTACAATATTTTTACAAATTTGCAATTACATATTCCGCCAGAGCGGAGAATACAAAGTCATCCATGGACGGGTTTGAAAAATGACTTTATATATCACTTGATTAAATATTTTTAAAGCAACAACTCAAATTATCTATAGAAATTATTTGATATTTTGTATCTTATGATTCTACATCTCCAGTGTTTCAATAAAAACAGACACTAGTGTGATATGTGCTGGGATGCCGCCATTGTGAATTTTTCCGATTGTAAAGATGTAACTAGGTGGTCTCACAAAATAATTTTTTTTCCACACCTCTGCATAACGAATCTTGCTAGATCCTCGATCGTTGTGTGCAGAAATGGACACAGCATTCATAAATGCACAATAAAGTATAATTATCTTGATAAGACATTTATCAATACAAATAAAACTATGAACCAGTCAACTAAATTTCAGCAATGGACGATGGACAAGTTTGAAAAATGACTTGACTTTCATAAATTTTAAGTCATGTAGCAAGATGAACAATAAATACAATAAATATAAAGCAACAAAATAAATATGTAATAGAATTTAAACGTATATTGATATTTTGTTTAACTTTATGATTGTAAATCTTCTTGTTTGTCAAAAAAGAAGCAGACACCAATCAAATATGCTGTGATTCCGAAATTATGAATTTAAAGAATACGCACCATGACCAAGCTCACAGAAATTTTTTTTTTAAACTCATCCGCATAACGAATCTTGTTGAAAGTCAACATTTATATGTAAAATTGGATGCGCAGTTCAAAAATGCAGGTTAAATTAGGATATCTTTGATAATAAACAAGCCAAACTATAAACTTCCTTACCTTTGTCAAAAAACGGGAAATATCTTTCAAACAAGCCACTTTCAACCGCTTTCAAGCATGCAGGTTTGTAGAATAACCTTTTACCTCTCGTTAAAGTTGTCATTCGCCATTTTCATAAAAATAGTTTCGCATTTATCCAATAGGAAAAACGATAGGGTTATTTTCGTATACTGCACTCACGGGCCACCGGAAACGGTCCTCGGATCTGATGACCTTGAACTTTCCGAAAAAAGGCGTCCTCCGTTAGCAACGAAATCGCTAATATATTGTTCATGTGCATACAGAGATGTCTATGCTTCACAAGTTATCGGAGATGTCTATGTTTCACAAGTTATCGTAGATGTTTATGTTTCACATGTATACATAGATGTCTATGTTGTATATGTATACATAGATGTCCATGTTTCAGAATGTCAATGGTTCATGTATATACAGAGATGTCTAATAAAGATGTCCCGGTTTCACATCTATACAAAGATGTCGATGTGTCATGTGTATACAGAGATGTCTATGTTTTATGTGTATACAGAGAGTCCATGTTTCACATGTATACAGAAATGTCCAAGTTTTACATGTGGACAGAAATGTCTATGCCCAGCATGCATAAATAGACGTCTATGTTTCACATGTATACTATATGACCATTATTTGCAATGACCTGATCTCTGTGGGTAACATTCACTGTAAACAACTGTAAAATTGTCTTATACTCACCTCTTCGAGTTTTGTCTTCAATTCCCTGAATTTTGTTGACAACCGTTCTGCCCCATCTTGGAAATTCTTTTCTGTGGCTTTAAAGTCTATGTTCAACTCTTGTATCTGTTTCTCATAATCGGTTGATTGCTGTGGATTATTCATAGAATTAGTAGCGTTCGAATGCCTTGACTGAAATTTGAAATCTAAATGTCTTTTGTCTGATTGTATTAAATTGTTTCACGTAAAGAAATGTTTCACATGTATGCAGAGATATTCATGTGTTTTGTGTATAAAGAGATGTCTGTGTTTCACATATATACTGAGATATTCATATCTCTGGTGTATAAAGAGATGTTTATGTTTCACATGTATTCAAATATGACCATTGTTTGCAATGGCCTAAACTCCGTTGATCTACATTCACTGTAAGCAACTGTAAAATTGTCCTATACTCACCTCTTGGAGGTTTATTTCCAGTTCCCTGATTTTTGTGTTCAGCCGTTTGATCTCATCTTCTTGCGTTTTATTTTCCCTGGCCTTCAATTCCAGAATATTGTTACTACCTGTTAATACCTGTTTCTGATAGTTATCGCTAACTTGCTGTGGATTATTCCTATCACTAGCAGGCTCCAAATGTCCATGTATTACAGAGATGTCTATGTCTCATATGTATATAGAGATGTCTATGCTTAGCTTGTTATCGGAGATGTCTATGTTTCACGTGTATATAGAGATCTCCATGTTTCACACAAAGAGATGTCCGTGCATCACATGTATACACTGATGTCCATGTTTTACATGTATACATAGGCATTCATGTCTTTCATGTATAAAAACATGTTCATGTTTCACATGTATACAGAGATGTCTAAGTTTCACGGAGGTGTCCATATCTCGCATGTATAAAGAGATGTCTATGGTCCACATGTATACAGAGATGTCCATGTTTCCCATAAGAAGAAGTCCATGTTTTACACAAATTGTCCATGTTTTACATAAAGAGATGGTCATACCACACTTGCATAAAGAGATGTAAATGTTCCGCAAGTGTACATAAATATTGTACATGTAGATAGAAACATATATGTCTTGTGTGTGTGTAAAGAGATGTCTATTTTTCATGTGCTTAAAGAGATATCTATGCTTCACAAGTTATCGGAGATGTCTGTGTTTCACAAGTTATCGGAGATGTCTATGCTTCACAAGTTATCGGAGATGTCTATGTTTCATGTGTATACAGAGATGTCCAAGTTTCACACGTAAACAGATAAGACCATGTTTCACATAAAGAGATGTCTGTGTTTCACATGTATACAGAGGTATTCATGTCTTGCATGTTTAAAGAGATATTCTTGTTTCACCTGTACACATAGATGTCAATGTTTCACGTACATACAGAGATATCTAATAAATATGACCATGTTTCACATCTATACAGAGATGTCTATGTGACACGTGTATATATAGGTGTCTTTGTTTTATGTGTATACAGAGAGTCCATGTTTCACATGTATACTGAGATGACCGTGGACTTGTGGACAAAAATGTCTATCCCCAGCATGCATAAATAGATGTGTATGTATACATATATGACTAATGCTTGCAATGGCCTGATCTCGGTGGATTTACATTCACTGTAAACAACTGTAAAATTGTCTTATACTCACTTCTTGGATTTTTGTTTCCTGTTCCCTGATTTTGTTCAACCATTTGATCTCATCCTCTTGCATTTTCTTTTGTTTGGCCTTCAAATCTCTTATCAGTTTCTGATAGTTATCAATAATTTGCTGTGGATTATCCCTAGCAGTAGTATGCTCCAATTGTGTTAAGTGAGATGTTAAATCCTCATAATTTCTTTCGGATAGGCTTAAATCATCGCTGAAAGGGTTAAAGTCATGTATTAAATTATCACTTTCCTGCCGCAAGTGTGAAATTTCTTCATCATTGCCCCTTATCATGTCCTGCAATCGGTGTAATTGTGGTGTATACGGATCGTTGTGAATGATAGGTGACGTGTCTTCAAATGTCTGGCTGAGATGTGCTTTAATATCTTTAGATGCATCCAGATGCAACGGGGACATTTTTCTGTAGAACCTGTGACGATAAATTTATAATTAGAATATCAGAAAAGAGACACAAACATTGCCAACGTATGGTCTAATTCATATACATATTATTAGCTGATTCAGTTCCAACGGATACTATATAGCCACATGTGATCTCCCATTTGTACAGATGGACGATATATCACCATACTAGGATCATCGTTTTATTTGTTTTGTGGCATCTTCCTTAATTTTAATGCTCCGTGAATGGCAATTTACATTATATTACTTGTCCATTTGATTGATTTGATGTTTGCTCCAAATATACTGTTTGTTTTGCCACTAAATTAGTTAAATACAAACACCTATTGCCATTATAATTAAAATTTCGGAGTTTAAATCTACGATAAAAGAAGGGTTAATTTTTTCTGACCACTGCAGCTGCTGGATTGACCTCGCCTAGTAAAATAGTTCTGGTCTTTATTTTTTTTATTTTTGAGCTCGCTAGCCTTTAACTTAAGCGTAGTTAATACACGTGCTACTACTTCTGCTGCACTGGGCTGATTTTGTCGTATGGATTAGCTTTCCCTATTACCAGTGTCCCTCTCCATCAGGCGAACCCACTCCGACTTCAGATGTGCTTGTAATTTGCATCTCAAAGTCAAGGACGAGAAGTCAACAATTTAGTCCAACTTACTGATGTAGGGGTTGAACCCGCTGCCTCAGCCTCATCATCAGCACACCGGATGTTTAAGCATGAGCGCTCGTATACATTCGGCCATGGTGACCCCCATATAAACACATACAGGGAGACCAAAGATGTCCTCAACGGTTTCGGAACTGTTATTAAACACTCACCCGTTATATGTGCAATATAAGCGTGATGCTGCTTGCTTCTCCATGTCATTCATTAATTTCGTCAATGAAGTCCTGGAATATGAAAACAATTGATACATGTTTAATATAACCTACAATGTGGTTTAGGGGCTAGCTAGATGCGCAGTGTCATAATTCCCCGTTTACCGAGTCGAGGCTTCGACATTAGCTGCGGGAGATTTGTAAGGAAACCGCTTTGTCTTGAAGTCGATGACATGAGGCGTCGGCTGTTCAGAAATCAATGGCAAACTACTGATCTAATACTGCCTAGTAAATCACAAACAGCTAATGCATTCTGGGGACATTGCCAAGTTATGTTAAGGACAAGCAACTTCCTTAATTCACTAACTGCCATGGGATAATTAATCATCTTAAGCGACTTCCGTAATCTGCCATGGGCTTACATACAGTAGTTTTCTTATGCAACGCCCTTTAATTATATGTATAATTATGCTACCATATTAACAACGTTTAAATCATAACTGTCACACCCCTAGATCCCACTTTCTGTCATTCATTTGTCATAGGTTCAAACCTACGTTTTGTTTGACACTGAATCTGTTAAATAATTTGTATTGTGTCATGGCATACAGACGATATTTTCTTCAGGACAGTTGTTGAGTTGAGTCAAGAACCGATATCGTAGAACTCGGGACATTCCCATATGTGTTCCGTCATCATCTTCAACAGCCAGCAAAGAGTCCCGATTGTAATGAAACCAACTGTCATCTGATTACACTAGTCAACAACCAAATTATACCGGATATGAAAATATCTGATATTAACTAATTTTGGTTTGCGGAAAACAAAAATGCAAAATTCTAGAGAACAGACTATGACCCATAATAGAACCCCAGCTAAATGAAACAAACCTTGGATTTGGGGGGGGGGGGGGGGGGGGGGACAACGGATGCACAGATGCCATCTTTGCTCTTAGACAACTAATAGAAAAATCAGTTGAGTTTAATAAGATACCCTACTTAGCCTTTGTCGACCAAGAAAAGGCATTTGACAGAGTAGATAGAATTAAGCTATGGGAAACCCATGGGGTGAGTACACATAACAAATTTATGTAGAAGCTTATACACCAAGAGTGAATGCACAATAAGTAAGAACAACTGGAGGACACTCAGAACAATTCATCATAAGATCTGGAGTACGACAAGGTTGTGTTATGTCCCCTCTATTGTTCATAACATATATAGACAGCATATGCAAAGAAAGCAGCCAAACATAGGCCGTAAGAACACCGCATGAAGAACAGAACACAGATGAAGAAGCAACGGCAAATCACACCATTAAAGAACTCTTATTTGCAGACAATAAAGCATTAATAGGGGGTCATTAAACCAACATTGTATAATACTCAAGATGGACCAAACATATTAAAGGCAGAAGTAGAGATGGCTATTAACCCTTTCCCGACTATTACCCCCAAAATCCACGTTTTTACACACGTCTTGTCCCAAGCGCTTCTGAATAATAATTATGCGAATGAATGAATCTACGATTGTATCACGGCCTAGGAAACAGGAAGAGTCGTTTCCCTTGTTCTTCCTGTTTTGAAATCCATTCAACGGTTCAGAAATAATATAAATTTTTCGTGACTTCTCAATATTGTATAATCTATTCGCAAAATGGAATCCAGCCACGATTTTCTTGAAGATTGTGCAGGTATGTCTGCCGATTATGACAGTGTTATTGTGGATATAGATAGTGATGCAGAAAGTGACATAGATTGTAAGATTACAGAGGCAGGCTGGAATTTTGACGAAGAGGACCCAGATTTCTGTAGTGTCAGTGAAATTGTAGACAAAGACATGTATGTTTGGAGTCCTGAGACAACCCCTGTAGTCGTTGAAGGTGTTTTTGAGAATTCTGGGCCAGCCAGTACATGATCTTCGAGAGTTCAGAACCGTTTGACTACTTCAGTCTCATTGTAAATGAGGACTTTTATCAGTCTGCTATGGAACAAACTAATTTGTATGCCACTCAATGACAAGAAAAGGCAGGTAAAGTGGATGTTTACTGGTCACCTGTGAGCACTCAGGAAATAAAAATTTATATTCGTCTTGCTATACTCATGGGCTATGTTCAATTGCCTGAAACTGCCATGTATTGGAGCACAGATGAAGATCTCTATCATCCCGGAGTATCACAGTGCATGGGAAAAACTAGATATGCAAAAATCTCCCAATATTTTCATCTCAATGACACCAGTAAGCAGAAGCCCATAGGCCACAAAGATTACGATCCACTGTACAAGGTAAGACCGTTCCTTGATACGGTGAGGAAAAACATATCCTCATGTTTTTCTGCTGGCAGAGATATCAGCATTGATGAAGCCATGATTGCCTACAATGGTAGACTAAAGTTCAATGGCTCGGAACGCTGAAGAAGAAGAAGATGACATCACGTAAGGCACCCGGTGGCAGACAAGATGTTCAGATACCCACAACAGTGGCCGCCTACAACAGATCAATGGGTGGAGTGGACAGGTTTGACCAGCTGTCCTCATATTACCCTGTTGGTAGGAAATCTGTGAAGTGGTGGAGATATATGTTTTGCCTTTCTCCTGCAAACCTCTATTGTCAACAGCTGGATAATTTGTTCAAACTCCCATCGCCCACACACAAGGGTTGGTGATGTTGGCCATCTCGCTTTTCGGCGTAGCCTGGTTTCTACTCTCTTGAAGGGTAACATTTCGAGGGAAACGGAAAGCTTCTTCTTGCCCCACAACTGTAGGTCTGGGTACCAGCAATCTTTTGGACCACAGACTAATTCGTATGGATGGCAAAAGGAAAACTTGCTACTGGTGTGCCAAGATGAACACCAAGTCTGGTAAGAAGAGCAGAGCCAGTGAGGTTGTTTTTGGATGCAGTCTTCGTCAGATATGGCTGTGCAAGGGGGAATGCTTCACAAAATACCATGAATCACTTGTATCAAAGCACATGGATATATAGTGCAGGATATTTGCTGCTATCAGGGCACTTGGAGACATAGTGTGGGACACTTTCAACATCATTTTGTGAGTAAAAAAAAATTTTCTTCACATTTTTTTTCCCAGTTAAAATGTTTTTTTAAACCTTTCTTTTTGTTTTATTGTTTTTAATGTTGCTTTATGTTAAACTGTGTCCATTTTTCTAGTTTATTAGTCATCTAGGACATTTATATGTCAAACCAATTCGTGTATAATGACTTTACAAAATATAAAGTCATTAATTTTGCGGAGTTATTTCCCTTTTGTTAGTTATTAAAGGGTTAAAATGATGAAAGAAGGAAAGGCTGCAGGTCCTGATAAGATAACAACAGAAATGATAAAAACCTTATCCAGCTTTGGCATTGATACTATCATAGAATTATGTAATGATATATATATATATATATATATATATATATATATATATATATATATATATATATATATATATATATATATATATATATATATATATATATATATATATATATATATATCGTGTGTGTAAAGAATGAATGTCGTAGTAGTATTTTGTTCTTCTTTACCACTTTAGTGTCGTCCCTGGAGTGAGGGGAATCAACACCCACATTTGTTTTAATTCAATATCTCTATCCTGGAGATATCCAGCAGACTCCGTCCACAACACTCCCTCAATCTGAAGACACCTTCTTCTCACTCTTACTCACTCCTGGATCATGCCCCCTCTCATTCTTCCCCAACATAACATACTTGACAACTCTAGCTTCAACAAATAAAAACAAGAAATTTATTAAAGCAAAGAGTATATGTAGGAGAAGTGTGTGTGTGTGTATATAAGGTGTAGAATGTGTGACGTGTACTCTAAAGTGTCTATAGACTCAGATCAGTGTTCAGGAGTATAGTCATTCTCATCACTGTGCTGAGAACACACTAGCACCATTTAGTCCAGACAAGCAACCTCACCAAGGTGATGCTCCTCCGGTCACGTGAAGACTTCCTCCGTTGTCTCTTGAACCACTAGGATGCTTGGACACCCATGACAAACACTGTCTAATGAGAGTCTTCAATCTGATTTAACACTATGAATTTCCTCTGTTATTTAAATGATTGTTATCAGAGAATTCTAAGACTATTGTCACTGTTACTGGGGAAATCTTAATGTATCTAGTGTCACTGGTTTAAAGATTCCCCATAATAACACCACACTCTGACTGTTCTAGGTATCAGTATAAAGTTGTATGCTTGTTCCTGGTATCAGTAGTGTATACCTACAATGTTCTGACTGTTCAGTGATACACTTATCACTTGCTAAAACATAAATCTCATCAGCATGTCCTGCTCAGCAGAAGCCTAGGTTCCCGCAAACCAACTTGGGTATAAGCCCAATGTAGCGGCCTCTCAGCAACTTCTGTCTTCAAATTCTGAGCCATCATCTTCTAAAATGTGTTAGCTTCACTGTTGAAAATCATAGCACACATACGTGGACCTGTAAATGGAACCATATGCCTATTCCAGTTGCTAATCGAAACTAGGCGATCACAGACTGGATCTATGTCCGCCGATAACTATCAACAATTTGACACCCCTAGTTTCTTTCATGGAACACAACTCGGAATAATGCACCGATCTTAACACTTCAGAATTTTTGGCCGACTCACTCCACTTGTTTACCGCAACTGGGTTTTATATCAGTGCTTGAGTGACGTCACCAAAAAGTCTAGACGCCAATCAGTCCAGAGTCTGGTTTTCTCCTCCTATTCTAGACTAACTGGGAAATTCTTTGTCCCGTACATCAATAGTTCAACCTGAGAATTCCCCACATCACAGAATCCATCCCGCGTCTTGTCCAGACTTTCCGTCTAGCACTTCAAATGCCGTCTCCCGCCTTGCAGACAAATGACGCTGTTGTTCGTCTCGAGCAACAATTTTGTTAACAAAATGCCGACCGGTGTAGACATTGTAACGCGACGTATTTGTTCCCCGAACAATCCACATCATACAGAAATGCCGACCAGGTGTAGACATTTTGACGCCATGTATTTTGTTTCCCAGTTAGAAATGCCGACTGTGTAGACAGTTTTAACGACGTTTTTTTTTCTCAGTCTGTACAACATCAAAGGATTACTTGTTTTTTGCAGACTAATGTCGGGTCTGGTTGTCATCGATCGCAACTCCAAGTTTATTTCGCGACATAGGCCCCCTCCTAAGAGAGTAGTCCGCAACAACTCTTTCTTCTTGGAGGTTCGATCCAGATGATCTATTCCTCTTCTTCAGGAGCTGGATGTCTCGACAGGAAATCAGCTCCCACATTTTCCTTTCCAGGTATATACTCCACTGTAAAGTGGTATTGCTGAAGTAGCAACGACCTTCGCATCAAACGGGCGTTGAGCTTCTGAGAAGTGGCCAGGAACATCAAGGGTTGATGATCCGACTGAACTCGAAACTGAACTCCATACAAATATGGCTGGAATTTTTGCTCGGCCCATACGAGATATAAACACTCTCTCTCTCTCGACGGTCGAATAATTCCTCTCAGCCGGGAGAAGTTTCTTGCTTGCATATGCCACTGGTTTCAAAACCGAAGCATCGTCTTTTCCTTCCTGTAACAAAGCTGCCCCAATCCCAATCCCACTTGCATCCGTTCTCAACACAAATGGTTTGGAAAGGTCCGGGAGCTGTAACACAGGTTTGCTGACCAAGGCTTCCTTCAACTGACTGTAGGTACTCTCGCATTCTGGTGTCCAAACGATTTGGTCCGGGAATCCCTTTTTCAAGGTTTCGGTTAATGGAGCTCCCAGTTCAGTGAAATGTGGGATAAATTTGTGGTAGAACCCACACAACGAGAGAAAAGATCGCACATCCTTCTTCGTTTTTGGCCTTGGAGCACATCTGATTTTCTCTAGGTTCTTTTCTTCTGGGACAATATGTCCTGTAGTGATGGTGTGACCTAGAAATTCCAGAGTCTGGTAACCAATCATACACTTCGTTGGGCGAGCAGTAAGCCCTGCTTCCTTGAGCTTATTGAAAACTCGTTTCAAGGATTGTAAATGGTCATCCAAACTGTCACTGGAAATCAGAATATCATCCATGAGACAGCAAGAATACCGCATGACGAGAACACAGAAGAAGAACCATCTGCAAATCTAACCATTAGAGAACTCCTGTTTGCGGACGACCAAGCACTAATAGCAAAATCAGAAGCTGAATTACAAGACCACATGAATAGTCTAAACGAAATGTGTAGGGAAGTGTTAATAGTTTCCAGTTGTTTAATGTTGTGATGCTTTGAAACACGTTAATTTATTTAAATGTTAGTGTATATTGAAGACCTTTCTGTACTATTTCATTTGCAATATGCCTAAAACGCTTCCTATTAAGCCAAATTGTTATTCACAATTGTCTTAGTCAGATATGACTGAGCTACCGTATAACAGTAGACGGTACTACCTGGTTTCTGTTAGCGCTGAACGTTGGGCGGCGCTTACCAAACCCGACACCCCACATTGTGCCAACGGCTTCGGGCGGAAGAGCGCAATTGGGAGGGTACAAGCCTTACCCAGGTGCGAGGAAATGCAAGCTAAAGACAAAATGTCATGGCAGGGCAGACCAGGCCCTAAGCCTTGGTTGGCGACTGGTCTAGGATCGAAGCTCCGACAGGCGGACAGTTAGAGCATTGCTTTGCTGATCCGGCAGCTTCTGCAGCTTGTCTTGTTCCAGATGTAGCGGTGTTACCTTTCCTCTGGAGTAAACTAGGCAGGCCGAGAGAGGGATCATGCTGCATGGGCAACACATGATCTCTATATTTTAGCCCAGGCTTTGTGCTATGGAGAGGCAAATGACCACGTGTTCACATGCACCCACTGTGAACGGACATTTACAGCGCAAATTGGCCTTATCAGTCACACTCGCTACCGCCATAGTTAAAAGTTATTATGCCTTTTTAAAGCACAAACTATCGTCTGTCAAGACGGCAAGATGCCAAGGTAGGGAACATAACATGAAAATTAGCACAAGCAAAACAGAGGTAATGACTATAACTAAAGAAGAACAAACAGCAACAATTCACCTAAACGAACATCCCTTGAAACAAGTAAAGAGCTTCAAGTACCTAGGAAGTATAATATCATCAAATGGCAGATCAGAAGACGAGATCGAAAATAGGTGCAATAAGGCAAATCAACTCATTGGACAAATGGCACCAATACTAAAGAACAAACATGTATCAATAACTACTAAGAAAGCACTTTACAACACAATCTTCCTACCAACTCTCTGCTACCAATGCCAAACCTGGACAATGACAGAAAAAGAGAAAAGAAAAATCACAACAACAGAAATGAGGTTTCTGAGAAGAATACTCAACGTATCAAGAAGAGATAAGATCAGAAATGAAGAAATCAGGACTAAAGTAGGGGTTAAAGCTGCTCTAGATTTTATTAGAAAGCAGCAAGTCAAATGGTTTGGCCATGCAAGTAGGCTACCAGTCAACAGCATGCCACAACAAGCAATGATGTACAGACCAGATGGAAACAGAGGAAGAGGCCGACCACGTAAACGTTGGACTGAGGGAATAACAGAATCCATGGGAATGTCGATATACGAAGCCCATAACCGGGCACTCTCACGAAGTTTATACTTCACCTCGACACCGCAAGGTACAAGAGGAACATGATGAGATGAGATGAGAATGAGATGATGGACGGATCCTGTAAAGGATCAAGTAAAGTCCTCATCATGCGAGTAAACACACTAGGTGCATTGCTGAGTCCAAAGGGCATGACCTTGAATTCGTAATGTCCACTGGGGGTACTGAAGGCCAGCAGTGGTCGAACCTCTGGTTTGACCGGAATCTGATAATATCCGCGACTCAGATCCACCTTGGAGAAATACTTTGCCTTATGGAGCCTCGCGAATAACTGAGTTGGATTCGGCAAAGGTTCCACCTGAAATTGTGTATGACTGTTCAGCAGTCGGTAGTCTATACACAACCGGTGTTCTCCACTTGGTTTGCGTAACAAAACCACCCCCGCATTGTATGGGGATGTGGATGGTGAAATCACATCCTCCAACAGTTTCTGTATTTCCTCCTCCAGGGTCTTTTCTTTAGAGAATGGCACTGGATAAACCTTTAGACGAACAGGCCCTTGGGTGGTCAAAGTCATCTCGAACTCCACCAACCTTGTTCGTCCTGGTTTATCAGTCAGTATCTGCTTATGAGACTCGAGAACCTGGGTTATCTTTTCCCTCTCCTGGGAAGTCAGATCAGGGTTCACCTGTACATCCTTGTAGGTTTCCTGGTGTACCAGGGGATATTCCCTGCCCTCGTTGGTTCCCACTTCTGTCTCCACTGCAACTGCCATTGCCATGAGGTGAGCTGCTTTTTCTCCGGGTCTCTCTTCGTATTTCCGCAAGAGATTGATATGGAAAATCTTCGACTTTCCCCGAATCCGGATCTGATAGTTGGTTCTGGATATCACCCTTTCCACGGGAAATGGTCCTTTCCAACCTATCTCCAGTTTGTTGTTTCCCGTTGGGAGTAGCAACCCGTCAGTCTACCAAGTGAGACAGTTCGAGAGTTGATGTGTTAGTGTGTGTGTGTGTGTGTGTGTGTGTGTGTGTGTGCGCGCATGCGTGTGAGTGTGTGTATATGAAAGAATACACAGAGAGAGAGAGAGAGAGAGAGAGAGAGAGAGAGAGAGAGAGAGAGAGAGAGAGAGAGAGAGAGAGAGAGCGCTGAGCAGATGCATGTCATGTAACACGCATGTTATGTAACACGCGAATCCATATGTTTGTGTATTCTCATCTGTCATATTATCAGTTAAATACCATTTGATTTTATCATGTATAATATAAATTTATGTACATTACTGTAGTTTGAGTGAGAGAGTCAGTGAGTGTGAATGAGAGACATAATGAGTGTGTGTGTGTGTGTGTGTGTGTGTGTGTGTGTGTGTGTGTGTGTGTGTGTGTGTGTGTGTGTGTGTGTGTGTGTGTGTGTGTGTGTGTGTGTGTGTGTGTGTGTGTGTGTGCATCACTATGTTTACGTCACATACTTTTTATGTACACATTTTTCGCCATCTTTAACATTTTTATGAGACTGCTCATGACAATTGTCAGTGTATGTGTGTGAGTAAAGTGTGGGAGTTTGTTCATACTAGTTTCAATGCTAACGTGAGACATTTTGTATGTGTCTAGATGTGAGGAGGTGTGAGTGTGTGTGGAGGATGTGTGTGAGTGTGGGGATATGTGTGGGTGGGGGTATGCGTTTCGATGGGTTGGGGTGTATTGGTTTTTGTGGGTAGTGATATTTGTGGGTGTTGGTGGGATGTGTGGATGGATGTGTGGGGGTGAAAGTAGGGGTGTGGGAATGGGTGTGGGGGATGTGTGTATGGGTGGAGGATATGTATATGGGACGGGTGTGGGGTGTGTGTGTTTATGTGGGTGGTGATGTGTGGGTGGTTTGAGGAAGTATGTGTGGGTGGCGGGGTTGTGTGGGTAGGGGATTGTGTTGGGTGGATTGGGGATGCAATGGCGGGTGGGGAGAAGTGTATGGTGTGTGGGTTTGAGATATGTGTGCAGTGTGTTGGTGGGGGATGTGTGCATGGTGTATGGGTGGGTGTGTGGTGGTATGGGTGAGGATATGTGTGTGGGTGCGGGATAGTGTGTGGTGTGGGGGATGTGTGTGGTGGGTGCGGGAAATGTGGGTGGGTGGGTGGGGGTGTGTGGGTGCTTAGTGGAGGATGTGTGCGTGAGTGAGTGTGTGTTGGTGGACGGGTAGGGAATACGTGTGTGAGTGGGGAGAGGTTTGTGGTGTGTTGGTTAGGGATATTGTGTGGGTGAGGTATGTGTGTGTGGATGGGGGATTTTTGTGGTGTGTGGGTGGGGATATGTGGGGTGGATGGGTATGGGTATCTGTGTGGGTGTGGGTGGGAATATTGTGCGGTATGTGGGTGGGGGATATGTGTGTGGTGTGTAGGTGGGGATGTGTGGTGGTATGTGGGTGTGGGATGTGTTGGTGAGGGATATGTGTGTGTGCGGTGCGTGGGTTGGGAATATTGCGTGGTAGGGGATGTATGTGATGTGCGGGTGGGGGATTGTGTAGTGGGGGATTGGGTTACGGCATGTATGGGTGGGTGGAGGATGTATGTGTGGGTGGTGGGGTGTGTGTATGAGTGGATTGGGGATGTATGGGTGGTTAGGGAGATGTGTGAGTGTGTGGGGAGGGGGGGGGGAGATGTCAATTGATGGGGATGTGTGTGTATGGTTTGGGGATATGTGAGTGGATGTGTGATGTGTGGGTTGTGGGGGATTGTGTGCGTGGGTGGTGAATATGTGGTCAATGGAGATGTGGCTTGAGGTGTGGATGGGGAGAGGATGTGTATGTGGGTGGGCGTGGGATGTGTGGGTTGGTGGGGGAAATTTTTTTGTGGCGAGTGTGTTTTGGTTGGGGGAACAGGTGAGGGGGGAGTGTGTGGGTGGGGGATGTGCGGAAGGGGGATGGGTCGGTTGGTGGGGTATGTATGTGTACCTTGGTGTGCGTGTGTGTGGGTAGGTGGGGGTGTGTGTGTGGGTGGGGTGATGTATGGGTAGGAGGGAGATGGGCCTCATAACATGGTAATGTGCCTTGTTTATGTTTACAACGTTCATTTCACAATGTTTATTTTACTTCCTATGTAAATGTATAATGCTCTTGATGAATGAAAGACGAGTGATTGGAAGGGCCGAATGTAAGACGGGCCTGCGCGCCCAATTTGTGACCCTAATAAAGTTGATTTGATTTGATTTTGATTTGATTTGATTTCTATCTATCTATCTATCTATATATCTATCTATCTATCTATCTATCTATCTATCTATCTATCTATCTATCTATCTATCTGTCTGTCTGTCTGTCTGTCTGACCCGGCCCGGCTTCGCCCAGCTCCTGGTGGGGAGCATCTCATTTAATTCATATAAGTAGTCATATAAGCTTCCGTTCCCCGTCCGTCCGTCCGTCCGTCCGTCTGTCTGTCTGTCTGTCTGTCTGTCTGTCTGTCTGTCTGTCTATTTTTCTATCTTTTGAAAGCTTTTGATAGAGTACAACATGAACGACTAATCACATGCTTTCAAGATATAGGGGTAGACGGAAAGGACATCAGACTTATTAGTAACCTGTACTGGGAACAAGTGGCATATATTAGATGCGGAAACATTATTCGTCGCCCATAGAGATAAAAAGAGGAGTACGGCAGGGATGTGTGTTGTCCCCAAACATATTCAACCTATATGCAGAAAGAATTTTTAAATAAGTCGAACTACCTGGACTTAACATCAATGGAAGAATCATAAGCAAATTAGGTATGCTGACGATACCGTGTTACTAGCAGAAAGCGAGCAAGAGTTACAACACCTAATGGGTCAAGTAAACAGGCATAGTGCAGAATGTGGCTTAGATATTAACATCCAAATAACGAAAACTATGATAATTAGCAGTGGAAAGAAAAGGTAATCAATGAACATCACAGTAAACGGGGGGATACTAGACCAAGTAAAGAGTTTCATTTATCTTGGGTATGTATAACAGATAATGGCAGGAGTGAAATAAATCAGAAAGAGAATAGGAATGGCCAAAAATGCTTTCAGCAGCATGAAATCAGTATTAAATAATAACGCATTAAAAATGAGAATAGCCAAATGTTACGTATATTCAACTGTATGGCGCGGAAGCCTTGACATTGAACGATCAACTAGAAAGTCGAACAGAGGCCCTGGATATGTAGATATACAGACGAATATGTCATATTTCATGGAAACAAGAAAAAATATCACATACAGAGGTTCTAGAAACACTGCGAATGATAAGAGAGTTGATGAAAGAAATAAAACATAGGCAAGTGAAATATTTTGGCCACATTAAAAGACGTAATCTATATCTATAAAACAGAGTGTATGTGACTTTGTTTGTTTGTATTGGATGGGTTCGATAACGGTACATCCGATTGAGATGAAATTTTCTACACGTCTTCCTTTCATTCCTGTGCAACAGACTATAATAGTTTCATAGTGTAAAATCTTCTACTTATTTAATAACATTTACTTTTTCATTTTTCATTATATAAGTTCTATATAGCAAGGGGACTTCACTCTAGAAAAGTTATTTCAAGGGGCATAACTTTTAATAACATTTCTATATACTTTATAGTCATATTGTTGGACTTACTTGCACTATTGTTAAACTCTTTGTCTATAGTTATTTTCAGGCATATGAGTTATAATAAATAATGATATAATCTTTAAGGCATTTTCAAAGTTTGCATAAAAATAATGCATAATGCATAACATTGTAACCCATCTTTTTCTGCTTAAAGAACTTATCAACTGTCATGTCGGTGATTAAAAACAGTTTTCATTAAAAATAATGAATGGTGTGTGGAAGGACATTCTTTTAAGTTACTGTGCGCCAGGAGCTGGGCGAAACCACGCCGGGTCAGATAGATAGACAGACAGACAGATAGTCGGGAACGGAAGCTTATTTGACTACTTATATGAATTAAATGACATGCTCCCCACCAGGGACTGGGTGAAGCCGGGCCGGGTCAGACAGACAGACAGATAGACAGACAGTCGGGAACGGGAGAGCTTATATGACTACGTATATGAATTAAATGAGATGCTCCCCACCAGGGACTGGGTGAAGCCGGGCCGGGACAGACAGACAGACAGATAGACAGACAAACAGATAGTCGGGAACGGGAGAGGTTATATGACTACGTATATGAATTAAATGAGATGCTCCCCACCAGGGACTGGGTGAAGCCGGGCCTGGGTCAGACAGACAGACAGACAGACAGATAGACAGACAGACAGATAGTCGGGAACGGGAGAGCTTATATGACTACTTATATGAATTAAATGAGATGCTCCCCACCAGGGACTGGGTGAAGCCGGGCCGGGTCAGCCAGACAGACAGACAGACAGACAAACAAGCAGACAGACAGACTGATAGATAGATAGATAGATCCCCTCCAGGGCCTGTGCGAAGCCGGGCCGGGTCAGCTAGTACTCTTATAAACACCATACTGGAGAGCAAGGTTGAGGGCAAGCAAACAAGAGGTAGACAATGAAACAAGTGAAAAGATAACATCAAGAGATGGACGAACATCAATGTGACCGAATGTCAGGGCGAGACAGCGTTGGAGATCCATTGCAGCCAACCTTCATTGTGGAGACGGCACCTGATATATATATATTGTGATATATTTTTTCATAAGCCGTCAAAGTCGCAGTGAATATTTCCCCCAATATCATTTCAAGACTATCACCGCAATAGTGCTGGTTTGTTCCACACTTCTAAAATCCAAATTTTACAAGAACAGACTCACGTTCGACGTGATAGCCAAAAACCTGGAGGGGAAATAGCTACATAAAAAGACGAACGACCAGTACAAGGCCTGTTTACATCAAGCACGCACGGGACAGAAAATATCTGAGATAGTTGATGGAGTGTGAACACCCTCCTAATCGAATAGTAAAATATAAAATTGTTTGATTAATAAGAGGATAAAAGCCTCAGCCAACAAAGACATCACATTTGGAAAACCGAATCTAAAGTCAGATTCTGAAACCTGTCGCCAAAGTGTTTGGAAGCCATTCGATTAGAATGAGGGTAAGAACAATAATGTTTTAGATTTATTTAGTCTGTGAGCCTGTTTCCCAAGAAGAGTTGGTAAGTCAATGTGTTGTAAACCACGTGATTAGGCCTTAAGAAATTAATTTAGTAGAAACTAAATATTATATTCAGTTATTATAGTCATGGATAAACTGTACATTAAGATAAACCATAGTGACTCTCCTTTTCTGCCAGTTAAACAACTTATTTAATGTGTACATTTTATTTCTTAAGTAGTTAAACTCTGTCAGCAGTGATTTAGAAGTTGGTGAGTAACTTAAGATTTAGAAGGCTAAGAATACTTAGTGCAGTGGTAATAAAGCTAATTTAAATGTGCAAACACTGGTAAGAAAAATTAGTGTAATGTGTAGACTAATAGTCAAGTAGATTTTTTTTTTACATGACCACATGAAAAGTCAAGTAGTTTCTTTTTTTCCAACGAACACATGGCAGCCAAATAGATTTCTATATGCGTCATAATTTTGTGTGGTGGGTGAAAGCACCCATATGGTGAGTCAAATGTATTTTCATTGTTGTTAACATGTGGATTTATCATTTGTGAGACACATAATAATACCTAATCAACCGCCATGGAAGTGTGGTTATGATGCATGATGAATGAAAGTGGATCGGGTATATCACATAAATACATGTATGTGATGTGAGCATGTGGGGATCCATGTGTAATTTCATTATTGCTAAACAGGAAGAATCATCATTAGTGAATCTCATAGGTATGCCTAATGATCATATATGCCACGTCGCAAATCCTCTTTCCTCAAGTGTTATGCCATGGATTGATTCGCGACATGGAACATAAATTGGCTCATTGAAGAAAAGCGGTGTAACCATGACTATAGTACTCACTGACGAACGTGGAATGAAGTACAAGGCTCAGGAAACGATAAATCCGTTTTATTTCCGGAATCAAGAAAACATATATTAGGTGGTGACTAATTAGCGTCTCGTGATACCGAGGGGCAACTAATTATCTAATGCACAAACCTCAAATGTCGTCCTGCATCTTTCCTAACCGCCATTGAATAACCTTCAATTCCCCTCTGTTTCTTCAGGTTGTCATCTATCTATCTTCCACCGAATCTCTGGCTCTCTAGAGCTTGTCCGCTGTTCATAGATCCATGGCGTTCTTCAGATATGTTGCTAGCTGTCCTTAGTTTGGAATAAGTCCCTTGCTAGCCTGCCGACGATCCACTAGCCACATCGAATTGCTCTCCCGATCGAAATACACGTCCGTTCACTTCGCTTCTCACACAACGTATCCCGTTGTCACGCTGGCGTTGGGGTGACTATCTCCGTATCTCTTGGTTTTGGTGTACTGTCCACTTCGCTGTCCACTCCGAGATTTTCCTTCTATCCTCTCTGTATAGTGTGCTTTGGCAATCGCTATGTGGCATTATGCCCCCGCCCCCACATTAAATGATTATTAATCATATATATATATATATATATATATATATATATATATATATATATATATATATATATATATATATATATATATATATATACCTCGTGATTATTAAACCATGCCCAATAGCAGTGCCGACATCATGAGTCATATCTAGTGCTGAGTACGACGTTATGGCCCCTATCAGATACCCCCCCCCCCCCCCCAAAAAAAAAAAATTAAATTAAATATGATTGGCACGCCCTCCTGTTCACACCCACGGTGAACGTCGTGTAGCCGGCCTGTGGGAGGGCGGTCTAACTAATTATACAATTAGTCCCTAACTTGTCCAAATGAACAAGTGTCCTCAGTCTAGGTCAAAACCCGGAGTTGGGGACGAGGGTATCAATGGGTACCAAGCAGTCAGTACCAGTTGACGCTCAATACTGTCGCTGGCTTATATCCTCTAGGTGTTTCTTGCATAAAATATCTACATGTAGGTGAGGTGGACGCCATTGCTGCAATTCACAATCTTGTACCTTTAGAGATTTTCTCTATGACCATCGATCGCATGAAGTTATGTGCAATTCATTTTTTCCTGGCTTGAGATATGTGGCGTAGCATTCTGATGCCTCTATGTGAATCCAATGATAATTACAACAGTAATTAAACAATTAACTAACCTAATTAACGAACTTAATTATTATATTATAATAACTAATAAACCGAACTATTGTAACTAAATACCTATATACATGTGGTCATGAAATTAAACAAATTATAATGTTCATGTCATATATATTAAACAATATTGTTCACTGTTCAAACATGTCTCACTGATAACACAATAATAACACAAATCTACTTAATGTCAGCATTCCCAACGAATGTTCGTAAAGTAAAAGTTCCGTCATCTGAACACATGACGTATGGGCACGAAATTAAAAGTTCTGTCCTCTCAACACTGTACGAAAAGTACAATGTCCAATCGAGTATGCGGGAAATAATAGTCGCAACCCAGGTCACTAAATAACTTCATCATGTCTCTGCCACCAGTGAAAAATCAACATATGTATTTATTTGACTAACACTAAATAATAAATTAACGTATTTTAACTTGTTGGTTGCTATGTACACTGTTATTTAATCAGGTGCATCTGTAATATATATCCAATTTCTAACACTCTATGAACAATACAGATAAACATTAAGAAACAAAGTGATAACAAGTCTGGACTAGATCTATCTATTTACAATCGACTCAGAAGATCTTTAAGGACATTCTCATTGTCTAGAATCTGGCAGATCTTGAATTGCAGTTTTGCAAAGAATCATAACCACGAAGACTTAAGACTTCTAATAAAATAAACTAGAAATATAATATAATATTCTGATTTAACAAGAATAACTATTTAAACCAATCCCTATTCATAGAAATTATAAATATTCTCTAATATAGATATAGTTAACAACAACTATATAGTTAACAACCATTTGACAACAGAGAACCGAAATATTTTTACCAAGATGAACTGTAGAACTATGAGATAGTATGAACAATTTTGAAAAGTATAGCGTAATATCAGCGAAATTTAGAACAATTTATTTTGTAAGACCCTAATGTGTCTGTAGTGAAATATGTGCTGATATAATTACTTCACATTCTCATTCATCCCATTTTATTTTTATTTTTATTCTTTTTTTTCTTCTTTGTTTCAAATTGGTGGTGTCGTTTTCCTGATGTGTTCTTATTGTACAATTCTTTCTTTGTGTCAGTAAAGTGTGTTAACTGCGACACAGATTTGTATACCGTAAGACTGAACTGTATACCATTGAGAAAAATCAAGTACACTCGGCACAATAAGACAATTAAGACCTGTAACATCTTATTAATGGTTTGTGTGTAGACATTAACAATGTCCGCCATTAATCTCACAGAGTGAAAGTATGCCTTACTTAAGAATACTATTTGGAAAATAACATGGCTACTACTATCCACAGCCATTGCATCATGAGATGTATATATAGTCTGTAATGCGTGCCTTAAGCTTTTTTTCTCTTTTTGTGTGCTACGCCGTTGTTGTTAAAAGTTGACGTAACTTGTAACAATTGTGTATTTTCTTCTTCTTGTGACACGTGGACTTGGGTTCTTGTGAGTGCCTCGTCAGCTTTGTGTTCGATAGTTTGAACGTAATCTTTGACATTAGGGATGCTACCAATTATCAACCCAGCACATGGGTTTGGCAATACTGCTGCACATACTCCACCTTCATAATATGGGCATTTTATGCTGACCCATGCGGTCTTGTACGTTTCTATTGTACCCCCAAATGTTCTGCAACAAATGTTATCATGTGTAAAGTCATTTTTGTTTACTAGTTTGTGACTAACTCCTGTAATATCAGATCCTGTGTCTCTAAAACAGGTTGTTAGTGAACCATTAACCCACGCCTGTTGGATTATCAGAGTATTTTTATGAGTGCATGCAGCATTCGCTTCATGTATATGTCTCTTGTGATCTGATGTAAGATTATGGTCATCAACACGACCTTCTTTACCTGTTTTATCGTTGTATGCCTGTATGATAGCCGCGTGTGTGTCCTCTAAGTCATCGGAATCACTACTACTAGAAAACACATATGCATTACTTGCTTCTTTCCACGTATTTGTCATCGGACATGCCCTACTGGTATGCCCATACGCCCGACAAGAACAACATTTAACACTCCTCTTGTAGGAGCCATACTTACTTCTTTTCTTTGCCGTGATGTCTTTTAAATAAGCTGCATAACCAGGATGTTGATCACACATTTCTAGATGTCCGTGTGATAACTTGCAATGTTGGCATCGAGTGAGTGTCCCTTTCTTGGTCTGTCCCCCTCTTTATTGGAGTACTGATATGGACCTCTATTTTTATTTGCAAATTTCTTAAACTTACCATTACCTTTCTGGAATCTGGCGCTTGTTTCTATGACAAGCTCTGGTTGTGCACAATCAGCAAATATGTCACGATGGGTATTATAAAATGATTCACCACGTGATTCCATCTCACTAAGTGGCGTAAATTTGTTTTCTACAAGGAACACAGACATAGCTTCTGGTACAGCAGATAGAAGTTTGTCTCTTAGCATCAGGTCACGTATTTTATCGAAATCAGACCCAATGTCTGCTGCCTTTAACCATTTCTCAAAGCAAGAAGATGTTTCAGAAACAAAGTCAATGAATGTTTGGATAGACTTAGGAGTAAGTGTCTTGAATTTCGCAAGCAACCCACATTTATCTACACTAAAATGTGCAAGAACAAGATCTCGCATATATTTGTAGTTGGTTCGTAAATTCTCAGGTATTAACTCAATCACCTTCAAAGGTTCCAGCGCAAGGTGTCAATGAAATAGAATCGGTAAGTCCTGTTCAGGAATTTTATAGAATTTTGCTAAAACTTCGAAATTAGTAATCCAAGAACTTACTGAATCACCTTGTTGGAAGTTACGAATCAGACCTTGGTATTTTTTGACTGGATCATTATGTTTAGCTAGTTTTCTTTCTCGTTCTAATTCAGCTTCACGATCCATTTCCAATGTCTTAACTTTCAAATTCCCTTCAAGTTCCTTGTCCTTAAGAATTGCCTCGGCCGCAAGTTTTTCTTTCTCAAATGCCAGTTGTTTTTCTTTCATTTCTGTCTCTGCGGCTAATTGCCTTTCTTTCATGTCTTTTTCCAAAGCTAATTTCTCTTTTTCAGCCGCTATTCTCTCCCGTTCTAAAGCCATTTCCTTCTCTTTTAATTCTTTCTCAAGTGCTAATCTCTCTTGTCTTTCTTCTCGTTCACGTGCTGCTTGAAGTTCTCTCGCTTCTTTCTCTGCTGCTAACTTCTCAGCCCTTTCTTCGCGTTGCTGGGCCTGAAAATTCTTCAATTCTTGTTTCGCCCAAGCCCTAAGTTCTGAGCCAGTCAAACCAGACTTCTCGCCTATGTCCATGAAGTCTTGAAGTGTCGACATGTTGTCCTAATTTAGTTATCACTACTCTAGCTGGAATAAGATAGAGGAGTGCAATAAGTGCAAAGGAATCGGCGATACGCAAGTATGTTCAAAATAGAGTAAACAATATCAAAGAACAATTGTTGAACAAAATGTCAACTTCAAACTCAACAATAATGTAGAATTAATAACAAAGAAATTCAGCAACCTATTGCAATATAAATGTCCTAACTGTTATTCTATGTAAGCAACAGAAAATAGTATTAAAATTATATTCCGTATAAAGGATATAATAACACTAGACAGTTAACAACGAGAGAAAACGAATGACGTGCAACGTAAGCACATATTCACACTTATAAAAGATAATAACACTGACTAACGATTTTCTAGGTAAACCTCAAAGAACGCGACTGCACTACTGTAACATTACAACAATTAGTACTTACAACCCGTGAGACCGATACAAATAACTTCGTACCGACCTGACGATTGCAAGTATACAACATCTTCTTAAGTTATGAAGTTACCTATCTCAAGAAGAGCACCACCCAACCACCCGCTATTACTTTAATGTGAGATTGGTCATCGCTAATTATTTAGTATCTTCTGAACGCACCCAATCAAGAACAATGAACCTAACAATCAACAAATTAAAATTTGTACTGGCCTTATGTTCTGGTGTTGGCGTACTTCGTAGACAACTAACAGCGTTGAATAAAGAACGTGTTATCTGTCTATTAGATACCAGGAATGGGTTGGTGATTAGTATTTGAAAAATGAGTACTGCTGTTCCTGTATGTGCTGGTGATGCTGAGGCAGTGTTGAACTGATTCTGTGTAATAAGTCTACAATTGTGACGCCCGAGACACAGTGCCCATCGACCCGGTCGTTAACTTAATCGATGCCGGCGTTACTTACTTTAACGCGTAGATATCGCTGACTTTGAGTTGCATCAGCCTGTGTGTAGTGACAAGTGTAATATTATATCATGTTGTCTGTTGTGAGGTACGTATTCAATGTCTAATAGCGTCCAGTGTGACGTGTATGAGGATGAAAATTCCGACAATTCTATGTAGACAATCCTCTCATGTGCGTTGATTCCAGGTGAGTGAGGCGTCGGTCCAATATCTTGAAATGGCAGCGTGATAAACGAATTGTTGCTTAAATGTTTCTAACCAGCCAGCGACAGTGACGACTTTGATTACTAGAATGACGTTAACAAATGCTTGACTCACTTGTAATGGCGACGCAATGTGTACGACGTAAGTAAGATCCAAGAGCATGTTTACTTTCCAGTGTGCATCCTGTCCTGAATTCGCTACTAGTGAGTACGATGTGTTCAGTAACGAGCAACAGAGCCGAGGAAGTGTTCCTGTCGACGACAACGCCTTCCTTGTGACGACAACAGGAATACGTCGTCTTTCGTGTGTAATAATTCCTACCTTCTGTGTACGGAGAATACACTGTTCCTTCTGCTTTGTGTCGTCGTTATTTGTGCGCGACACAAGAAAATACGTAATATTTTTTAGCACACTTTCCAAATATATGATGTTTCACAACTGCAATGTTTGTACTTGACTGCAGTTTGCGGTTTCTGCTACGTGTTGAACGGTGTGTGCACTGGATCTCGGTGCGCAGTTTCTTTCATGAAGTGTAAACTTTCGCTTTTGTGGCTAGAGGCGGGCAGTTTATCCATTAGCAAAACCGGACTGTATAGAGACCCCATGTGTGCCACGTCACAAATCCTCTTTCCTCAAGTATTATGCCATGGATTGATTCGTGACATGGAACATGAATTGGCTCATTGAAGAAAAGCGGTGTAACAATGACTTTAGTACTCACTGGCGAACATGGAATGAAGTACAACGCTCAGGAACGATAAATCGATTTTATTTTCCGGAGTCAAGAGAACATATATTAGGTGGTGACTAATTAGCGTCTCGTGATACCGAGGGGCAACTAATTATCTAATGCACGAACCTCAAATGTCGTCCTGCATCTTTCCTAACCGCCGTTGAATAACCTTAGATTCCCCTCTGTTCCTTCAGGTCGTCCTTGCAGTCATCTATCTATCTTCCACCGAATCTCTGGCTGTCTAGAGCTTGTCCGCTGTTCATAGATCCATGGCGTTCTCCAGATATGTTGCTAGCTGTCCTTAGTTTGGAATAAGTCCCTTGCTAGCCTGCCGACGATCCACTAGCCACATCGAATTGCTCTCCCGATCGAAATACACGTCCGTTCACTTCGCTTCTCACACAACGTATCCCGTTGTCACGCTGGCGTTGGGGTGACGTATCTCCGTATCTCTTGGTTTTGGTGCACTGTACACTTCGGGATTTTCCTTCTATCCTCTCTATATAGTGTGCTTTGGCAATCGCTATGTGGCAACATACGTCTATGTCACTGAAGAGAGCATGCCTGTGGTGAGTCATGTGTGCTTTCATTATTGTTAAACAGATGGGAATGTATCAATTGTGAACCACATCAGTACGACTAATTGTCATCCATACAGATATGATTGTGTCTGATGAATGATGGGGGATTGATTGAGATTCCATTGTAATGTCATTGGTGTTGAATCTGTGAATTTATCATGTGTAAAGCACATACGTATGCTTAATTGTCATCCATACAGATATGATTGTGTCTGATGAATGATTGGGGAATAATGGAGATTTCATTGTGATGCCAGTGGTGTTAACATTTACAGTTATCATTGGGAAATCACATAAGTAAAATTACTTATCTTACATGCAAGTATGAGAATGATTTATGATGAATGAGTGAAATGATCATCCATGCACATATGAATATTATGTCTGATGAAGAAGGAGAATGAATGAGATGAAGTAACATGCTGAGAATGAGTATGGGCTGGCAATCAATCTCATTATAGAAGGCAACATTGATGTATAATTCCTGTCTATCAGAAGAGATAACCCATACACTAACTAATAAATTAGTGCATTCCGACGCATGACACCACTTTGTATTAAATAATCCGCATGGTACCATCACCTGGTTTGGTGCCCTAAGCACGACACAACCCATATTACATATCACGCATACTACAAGCATCTTTATTTGTATCTTAAGCAAGACCCTACTTTATATTATAGATCACTCATGTTACAACATATGGGCTAGTGTCCTGATGATTGTAATGATAGTGATGATAATGACGATAAAGATATAATGATATAATGATAATGATATAATGATAATGATATAATGATAATGATGAGAATGGTGATGATGATTTAATGATGATGATGATGATGATGATGATGATGATGATGATGATGATGATGATGATGATGATGATGGTGATGATGATGATGATGATGATGATGATGATGATGATGATGATGATGATGATGATGATGATGATGATGATGATGATGATGATGATGATGATGATGATGATGATGATGATGATGATGATGATGATGATGATGATGATGATGATGATGATGATGATGATGATGATGATGATGATGATGATGATGATGATGATGATGATGATGATGATGATGATGATGATGATGATGAATGAAGTACAAGCATATTACAGACATGGTGAATAGGAGGGAATATACTCGACTTGAAACTTTTGATTAGAAAAGAATTCACCTGAATACTATACCAGAATGGATACCATGATGTACTTATATTGTTTATAAGCAACTACTCATTGAAATAGGGAATGATTTGAAAACCCCTTAATGTTTGAAACCCTTTTTCTTAAATGGAAGACGATGTAGAGGAAATAACTAGGTACAGAAGAGGACGGGGAACGTAGTTGTCAAATCCCAAATAAATCAAGGTAGTACTCAACCTGGAGACCCTGAGGACAGGCATAGGTGAAGATGAAACTGCACATCTGCTAGTCTAAACCTTTAACACTTTTTAATGTAAGATTGGATGGAGCGTAAACAACTATGTTGGTGATAACTAATTGAGAACACCAAGACTATCTTTCTCCTATGTTTATTTTTCTCTATTAACAAGATTCCTTTTATTGATTTCAATTTTTGGTTTCTTACGAGTTTACAGCATTGCATTTATAATGTCATATTGATGATATCATTAGATTTATGATAGATGCTGAAATTTCAGGTAGTGTCTATAACCAGATAGACCCAGACCTGACTGTGGTGATAGAAGCAACTTTGCTAAATGCTCTGTGAGAGAGTGGAGCAGAAACCTATCCACCTGCAAAAGTTCCATTTTACTTATAGGAGAGGTAAAAGTTATTTTGCATAATTTACCTGCCAAAAAGGGAAAAATCTAGAGCCAACTAAAATATTCTACAAACCGGGGAAGAACACCACACTGAAGCTTAATATATCACAGTGACTGCTTGGAGAAGGAATCCACTCCCACAAGTCAAGACAAGGGAGGGCAGATCAATTTTTCTGTTTCAGATTTACTACCACAGAGGATCTGCAGGAAAATTACCTGCGAAATTGCCCGCAGTATTAATCCTACGTGAGGAAGGCAGTCACTGCTGAAAATATAATTAAGTGTAAAGATCTTAATGTAAATGAACTTCTGTTTTTTTTTTTATGTATATATTTGATGTATTTGAATTAATTGTGTCAAATCATTAATGTTCATTACTAACTGTATAGTTCATAAATGATGGGGGAAAGGATGTCATTTCCTCTCGTGAGTGTATTTTTTTACATGTCATAGTCAATTAGTTTAATCAAAACAACCCTAGATAAAATAAGGTTAACTGAGAGAAGAGAGGCAAGGAACCACCAAAAGGAGATTTTGGGTATTAAGGGGGAAAACTTGTAAATGTTTTCCTAGATGGATTTCTTGGTTTGAGACTCTATTTATGGACTCAAGCAACTGTGCCATTAAAGGTTAACACAATTAAACGTGCAGGATCACATTTGGAAAGAAGAACTTAGCATCCTTTCTTTCTTTGGGATTAAGCCATCTACACTCGAAATGTATTATGTTGTGGGGCATAGAAGTCCAGGGATTCTTAAAAGAAATAGAAGAGCAGTTGCAATAGTAAATTCACCTCGTCATAAGTTATCATATCATTAGTAGTAAAGTTAGTTAGATGAGCGTAATAGACCATTCGTGCTTTGCTTAAGTCTATTCTCCCAGTATACAAGTGTAATCCGCGTCTGAGAAGCAGAGAACCGGTAAGAATGGCAGACACAGCCAGACTGAGAAATCAGTTCATGGAGACTGCACAGTGCGACCTAACAGAAAACGACTTACTCATGTGTTAGCGAAGAGTTCGAAAACACGACGTCTACAAGTTGAGAGGAAGAGGAACAAAGCCTCTACCAACTGAGAAGAAAAGAGGAAAAGCGTCTACAAGCTGAGAAGGAAGAAGGATGTAAAAGACGCTATAAGCTGAGAGGAACGAAGACGAAGTACACAACATGAACTGAAATGGGAGGCTGACAATGAAATAGAGTTACGACGACTGAAATCATAAACAACAACTCGAACGGATCAATTAGACTTCAGCTGACACACAGAGTGGCCAGCATTTTGCTTCTGATTCCAAGTCATGAATGTTTTTCCACTGGATCTCTTCACCGAACAGCAGACAGACTTGAGATTACTTATCAGATTCGTAGAGATGTGCGTTATGTGTGGATTGAGAGTACCAATGGGCAGTGTAAATTGAACAGGAGCTTCGCGGAATCGCTACGAGTATTTTCTAGGATATGATCGGAGCAGGTGGCGAATTATCATCCTGAACAAGCTTATTAGCCAGATTTAAAATAGAGTGGATAGAACTACAGAGACACGTTCAGGTCTGTTGGAAGAGCCGGGGAGAACTTTGTCTCAGTATATAGAGCGATTTGCAATCCTACTAAACAACTGGCGTACCATGTCTAGATCTTTGAAGACACGTCCCAAGATCTACAGACATGTTTCTAATAGATACTTAAGCGAAATGTCTCAGGATACGAGAGCATTTCTAACACAATGGAGCTGAGAATGGAGTCTATCGTTACTTGTGGCAGAGGCGATATGAAAAGTCGTCAGAAAGGCGTGGGGTACTCACGAGATTACAGAATATTTTTCCATCGCGAGTTCCTTAGAAGACCCAAGGTCAGGAAGACCAATCAGCAAACGAAATGAGCAATAAGACCACTACAATACAGAACCAGCAGGTGAGTGGGAGAAGAAGCTACGGCAGCCTTTGTAACTCACACACACACACGCCACCAAGGATTGCAGAAGAAACCCCAACCTCTTAGTACATACACCAGCCTGTGTGGTAACCTAAGCCATCAAGAGGAAACCGGAATGCTCATTCCAATAAGGACCCGCCACGAAAACACCAACTCAACTGCCAGTCATCAGACTCTGTCACCTGAACGGATGGACAGTGCATGCCATCTATGATACGAAATGTGTAATTTTTCGACGCATTTGAACAGAGCATCCCTTGAACCCCGAGCAAGTTACAGATGATAACCGTCGAATACAGGGATTTCTTTTCTGAAAGTTCCGTGCTTATGACCACTACCCTGTTGCCAAAATTAGCATAACTTCACGCTATTTTCTGGAGAATCAGAGTCAGTGCCGTCATGACGACCGTAATCTACCCTGTTAAGACTAAGGATGTGCCACGTCGTCTAGGAGAAGCATACGCCGATGATAGCATCAGCGTACTACAGCCACAGGCTAGAGAAAACTCCCATGACAACAACAGCCAGCAATATCAACCAGAGGATTTAACAACGCCAGCACAGATAGTTCCACTTTGACTTGCTTTTGTAAGTTGCCAGAATCGCATACACCTCCTAGGACAGGTGATGTCTACATGAGACGGAATGCAGCAGAAAGTTAGGACAAGAGTAGTCAGACATGTTGTACACACTACTTACATAACGCAATACTGGAGTGGACATAGTATGCCGTTTTGCGACATAAGGAAATCACGCAACAATGCAACGAATCTCAACCTACTATCTGACTGGCCGGAAATAAACACGACGCCACGATATGTCAGTCAGGCACAGAATGGCAGAGAGTAGCCCCAAGCCCTGGGACACACCAGCAACAGGAGAGGAATGCCCATCACTAATACTGTCAACAGAGCAGGAAAAGATCGAGAGTGTTAGAGCGGGAGAAAAAGTGTACTACTTCTTCCCGCGAGTCAAACAAGTGCAGATCGGTTGGAAAGGACCTATGTAGCAAAGGAGAAATTTCCAGAACAACTGCAAGATCTCTAGATGAGGAAGAGACATCTTCATCGCAACCTGTTACGAAAGTACAACGAGAGACACGCGTAAAAGTATAGCACATTTGATAGCAATGCGTAGCACACAAAAGTTGAACACTGGAGTTGAGTATCCTCTGCAGTTTGCAAGAGACTTATCGAGATGTTGTGGCATTAGCCAACATTACGACGAATCAGCAGCAGCAGATTCGAGAGTGCTTAGAGAATTATGTATGAGATACTATACACAGAGCAGACAGATCTTGAAGAATTCACATGAGTTGAAGATCCTAACACCTGTGCGAGTCAAAACCTACCTGTTCCATATGCCAAGCTGAAACCTCGCAAAATGCAATCAACAACTTCTTTAGCTGGGATAATATCACCTTCTGATCTCCTATAATTAAGTGTTGTTCTCTGAGGAAGCCCAGTGGTGACACTAGATGCTGCATTGTGTGTTAAGATCTGTGTAGACATTCACTATTTTACTTCTTATCGGTCCACGATATTCTAAGATATTCTCTGCATCATTTAAGCTTACAAGTCCTTAATTTACTCTGCAGTGATTACGAAATGCCAATGGCGACACCTGTTCTGTGTGTGGTTGTTATCAAGTCTACTTGTCTTCCAGTGTAGTGTTTCTTGTTTGCCACACCTCTTTTATGTGTTGCTCTCGCCGTCTGGCTCTGTTGTAGATTCACAGTCAGCCACTTGTGTTCTCGTTGCAAAGTCTTACTCTCTGTAGAGCGATTGGTTCTCACACCTTTTTTTGTTTGGCCGTGCCCCTCCCCTTCACGATATTTTCAGACGCACTCGCGCTTTCGTATTTCCTCCGAAAACATCCCAACAAGCCCCTGCACGTGTAATACGTATAAATGAGCTAATTTAATAGCATACTAAACACGTCTAGACGTCTACATCAAACGTGATTTGCGGGTCTACTTACGTTATAAATGAATTTCAGTAAGGGAGACGTGCAGAACCTAAGTATGAGGGAAAACCAATATCAAGTAATCGATGCTTGTATTACGGATCTTGAAATAATCTAATATTTTCTTCACCCACGGTTGAGAACCCTGCGTATAGCATTCATATGTCGCTGGTCCGGATGGGAGCATTCTGAACCTAAACACAAAATCTATGCTACCATCATCTGCCTTTTATAGTTTTAAAAGACTACTTAAAGACGAGATGTCGCCTTTATGCCTGGTGTACACCATTTGGCTTGTGTTTGATTTCACAGAGCGGCTAATCGCAACAACGTAGCACAACGAACGGCCCCGTAGCTCCTAGCGACGACCCCATAGATGAGCACTCGTTACCAAATGATGGGTCAGAAACAACCTCACAACCTCGGCTTAACCGCTCCGCATCGGTGATCTCCAAATATCCAATGTATTTATAGTTATGTTTCAATTCACAACCGGTAGCCGTGGCTAATGGCTTGCGAATGCGGTTTGTGAGCCCATATACCCGGGTTCGAAACACAGCGGTGCTGGTTTTTTCGAAAAAGGTATAGTGCGGTCCGTTCAGAAAGCATGGCAACTACTGAACTTAAAATTGCCCAGGAATCACGAACAGCGAAAATGGTGGGGCTGACTGCTACGTCCTGTGAAGGACATACAACTAAAAATTTCGGCACTCTTCCGACAGACGGGTTTAAATCGGAAGCTAACTCTTAGGTGTGAACAGTCTCCCTTACAGGGCCTCATTGGGTGATTATATCCGATTCCGGGGCGATGTGCTAATCCCTAAACAACCATATTGTGAACACAGACCTGCCGGCGGTAAGAATGGATGGGAGCATTTTGAGTAGAACCCAGTCAATGACATATCTTGGCGTGAGGCTTGATCGTAGCTGTCCTTCAGAGATCATGTCGATTATGTCATAACGAAAGCTCGAAAAGGTTGTCAGCAATGAGGGTCATGACGACTGCCAATATCGAGCAAAGACTGCTAATACTTCTGTTCCAAGGACTGGTGCTTTCACGCATCCAGTATGCCCTGGCCATCCTCACTGTCAGCCCTACACAGATTGGAAGACTTGAAAAGGTACAAAACGAAGCCATGCGCATCATTTTGGGCTGCACGAGAGACACCAGCTGTGTAGCAATGAGATACCTCCTTGGCTTCCCGACAATGGAACACAGGATCAAGATCTGGAGAGCTCGTGCATACTTAAATAAGTGCAGATGAGCAGCATCCTCTGCATGACGCTATAATTCAGAGAAATGGTGACAGGCTAAGAGGAAAAAATCATGGATGGGTAGGGCGGAACATGTCGTCAGACAGGTCTGCAGTCTTACCAGTATCAACCCCGCAAGGAATGGGTGCCGGTGCTCCAACTTTTAAGTGCACTTTCTCCTGCATTATCACCGTCGACATAAGGTGCGAGAGCAGAACCCTGCCGCTGTCAATGCAGAGGTTAACGCGCTCATCTATGAACACTCAGATAGCCCCGAAGTGCTCATCTATACAGATGGATCTGTTGTAAAGCAGCAGAGAAGTGCGTGGGCATTTACAGCCCGTTCAGCGGGCCGAACCGTTCAAGAATCCAGTGGTGCCCACTCTATGACCACGAGCAGCATGACGATGGAGAAAGAGCACGGGGAAGACAAAGAGAGGAATACCCGGATGATTTGGTCGCCTATCATAATGATGATGATGATTATGATGATGCTGATTATGATAATGATGATGATGAAACAACACTGCGAAAATGCGTTACTGGTTGTTTTTTATTTCTTCAAGATTATTACTAAAGCTGATATATTAACCAACATTCTGCTGTGTTTCGCATTGTAATTGTAGCATCACCCAATGAGGCCCTGTTTTACACCTAAGAGTTATCTCCCGTCTGTCGGAACAGTGCCAAAATCCAAAATTTCTATTCACAGGCCTAGAAGGTAACAGTTTTACGTGAGTGCTAATCAATATTCAATAAAAGAATGGATTTATAATTACACCACTGGTTAGTTTACCTTGTAATATGTTACACAGTCTTGAAAATATTCTACACGCTTTCAGATTATTCCCCAGATGTGTACACTAAAATGAGTAATTTTCTGGGAAAGTTGCCACAACATGACCTCGTGATCAGTGGAGTCAAGGACAGGGCTATAAATACCTAACTGCTTCGCCACGGAGCATCCTACGGGGGCAGGAATTGAAGGTGTAACTGAAGAAATAAGGAGGGTAAGAGAAACAAAACACACTGGAAGATGAAGGAGAAGAGAAAAAGAAAGGATTCGACATAGTAAAATAAAAATAGGTTCAGTACATTCAAATGATCACATAGCCGTAATGAAGTGATGGCACACTGAGCAGTGCGCCACGTAATCCGACGCAATCTCCGTTTCTGGTATTGTCTGACCTGTCAGCCTTGACTCAGCCTCGTTCAATAGGGACATGCATATTTTATTTCCAGGAAATCTTTTTGTTATGAAAGGCGGCGAGGAAAAGAGCTAGTAATCTAAACCCGCATGACGTGACCTAGTATAAGTGAAGATTTAACACATCGCAACCGTGTGACGCTGGTCTCTATGGCCGAGGGGTTACAACACTTTCTCCGTAATCCCGTTTATCACGCAGAGTCTCGTAGCGGGCGAGAGCTGGGAGCGGTTCGACCCCCGCTGGTGACTTGCGGGATAACTGAGCCGGCCGCTCAGAAAGCAATGGCAAACTACTGAGCGTAATCTTGCCAAGAAATCAACAAACAGCTGCAAGATGCTGCTGTTAACAGATGCCCTGTAAAGGATATGAAAAACCAAAAAAAAAACAACCGTGTGACAGCGTCTGTTTGAAGAGCTTTCACGATATTCATTATAATAGAAGTAATAAGTTGAGTCTCCGTGGCGAAGTAGTCAAGCCGTCTGACTCGGGCTCCGAAGGTTGTGGGTTCGATTCGGTTCACGATATAAAATGACACAAACTAGTGCAGCTTTACATAACAGAATTACGACACATACAGGACGTTGCGGCGATAAGCCTCCATCCGCAAACAGACACAAACACAAAACACAACATATAGTCACTGAAATCTCCTGTGACTACATTAAGACGTGACGACAGAATGAGAAGAATAAATGTAAAGCTGCACTACTTTGTGTCATTTTATATTGTTTACATTTTCACAGTTTACCGCAGTTACACCAAATTTTATTCGGTTCACGAGTGCATTTTTTCGGAGACTCCTAAGGGTCGTCGCTGGAGCTATGGAGTTCGTGCCTTGTGCGACGCTTACCGCGCTGCGGAAAGAGACTGAGCCATCGGGGATAAAAATCCGGTGCAGTGATCTTTTTCTTTTTTTATAGAAGTAACTAGCTGACCCGGCCCGGCTTCGCCCAGGCCCTGGAGGGGATCTATCTATCTATCAGTCTGTCTGTCTGTCTGCTTGTTTGTCTGTCTGTCTGTCTGTCTGTCTGTCTGTCTGTCTGTCTGTCTGTCTGTCTGTCTGTCTGGCTGGCTGGCTGGCTGACCCGGCCCGGCTTTACCCAGTCCCTGGTGGGGAGCATCTCATTTAATTCATATAAGTAGTCATATAAGCTCTCCCGTTCCCGACTATCTGTCTGTCTATCTATCTGTCTGACCCGGCCCGGCTTCACCCAGTCCCTGGTGGGGAGCATCTCATTTAATTCATATACGTAGTCATATAAGCTCTCCCGTTCCCGACTATCTGTTTGTCTGTCTATCTGTCTGTCTGTCCCGTCCCGGCTTCACCCAGTCCCTGGTGGGGAGCATCTCATTTAATTCATATACGTAGTCATATAAGCTCTCCCGTTCCCGACTGTCTGTCTGTCTATCTGTCTGTCTGTCTGTCTGACCCGGCTTCACCCAGTCCCTGGTGGGGAGCATGTCATTTAATTCATATAAGTAGTCAAATAAGCTTCCGTTCCCGACTATATCTGACCCGGCGTGGTTTCGCCCAGCTCCTGGCGCACAGTAACTTAAAAGAATGTCCTTCCACACACCATTCATTATTTTTAATGAAAACTGTTTTTAGTCACCGACATGACAGTTGATAAGTTCTTTAAGCAGAAAAAGATGGGTTACAATGTTATGCATTATGCATTATTTTTATGAAAACTTTGAAAATGCCTTAAAGATTATATCATTATTTATTATAACTCATATGCCTCAAAATAACTATAGACAAAGAGTTTAACAATAGTGCAAGTAAGTCCAACAATATGACTATAAAGTATATAGAAATGTTATTAAAAGTTATGCCCCTTGAAATAACTTTTCTAGAGTGAAGTCCCCCTGCTATATAGAAATTATATAATGAAAATGAAAAAGTAAATGTTATTAAATAAGTAGAAGATTTTACACTAAGAAACAATTATAGTCGGTTGCACAGGAATGAAAGGAAGACGTGTAGAAAATTTCATCTCAATCGGATGTACCGTTATCGAACGCATCCAATACAAACAAACAAACAAACAAAGCCACATACACTCTGTTTTATAGATATAGATAAGCACAAGCCGGTCTCTCTGGCCGAGGGGTTACAACACTTTCTCCGTAATCCCTTTTATCACGCAGAGTCTCGTAGCGGGCGAGAACTGGGAGCGGTTCGTCCCCCGCTGGTGACTTGCGGGATAACTGAGCCGGCCGCTCAGAAAGCAATGGCAAACTACTGAACGTAATCTTGCCAAGAAATCAACAGACAGCTGAAAGATGCTGCTGTTGACAGCGATGTCCTGTAAAGGGATATGCAAATTTTAAAAAAAAAAAATAAGTACAACCGGGACTGATAGGATTTGCAATTCTCCGTTAAATCCTTACAAACGTAGCGATCAACTCCAGGGTGATTTTCTGGACAGTTTTATGTTTGAGTAGTTTGCCATTGCAAACTACTGAGCGTAATCTTACAAAGAAATCAACAATCAGCTGAAAGATGCTGATGTTGACAGCGATGTCCTGTAAAGGATATGCAAACATTTTTTTTTAGTTTGCCATTGCTTTCTAAACAAGAAGAGAAGTCAACGTTCATGTCCACCTGATTGATGTGAGGAATGAATTCTACCCCGCCATCAGCGCAAGGGAATTTTAAGCGCAAGTGCACTTAAACTTTCGACCACAGCGTCGCCAATGGAAAACTTACTGAGTTAAACTTACTTAGAAAATCGCAATCAAAAACAGGCTGGTGTTTATATTCTACAACTAAACACACATAGTATTGTCTGACACTCATAGAAGGAGAAAAAGGAAGTAAAGATTAAAGGACGCATAGATAGAAAATTTGAAAGCTATAGTTACCGACCGGGATTATATACAGCGAGGTAAGAAGCCCAAACAAGTAATTGGATATACACGTCTATAAATAGCTTGATGCATTATATGTTTACCAACAGACGAGGAAACGATGCACAGTCGACGAGTCTGGAAAAAAAAAACGGTGGTAAAATCTGAGATATGGTGGGTTGTTGTTGCTGCTCTTCCTTTTTCTCCAGTTACCTCAGCGAACGAAAGATCGAACGAAGGAAGGAACTTTATTTTCAAAGGGGTCACAAATTGGGGACTCAGAACCTCTTACGTTCGGCCCTTCCAATCACTCATCTTTTGTATCTCAATTATGTATTGTGCGTTTTAATTCACGTAGAAAATACATTGTCAAATGAAAGCTGGGAGCATAAACAATGCATATTACCATGTTATGAGACAGACAGACAGGCAGGCGCACACTCACACATGCACAAACACATACATACCTACATTCATGCATACATTCATACATACACACCTCATTTACACAAACTGGCGCAGTTATACACCCACTCAGCAACTCACAAATACACACTCCCTCGCATACACATATACACACTCACAATCACTAACACACTCCATCCATCCATCATGTGCCATGCCGATAAGCGTGGGCGGTCATGTTCTGCCATCTCACTCGATCACCAGATTCGTGGCTCAGCTCTTTGTTCCTGTCTCGACCATGCCACGTATGCCGAGCCATCCAGGTATTTACTTCTCTGTCTTCCCCTTGGTCTCTTCCCTTCGATCTTGCCAGTTGTCACCAAGTTCTCCAAGTCATTTCTTGTCATAACATGCCCCAAAAAAATTTGACTGTCTACTTCTAATGTGTCTAATCAGTTTACGATCTTCATTTGTTTCTTGAAGGACTTGTTCATTGGTTTTTCTGTCTGTCCATGGTATTCTTTGTATTTTCCCCAGAAACCACATTTCCACAGCCATCAGATGTTTTTCAGCTTGACTGCTTATTGTCCACGCTTCACATCCATACAAAAGTGTAGGTTCTATGTAGCACTTCAACAGTCTTTTTTCTCGTTTCAATTGATATCTTTTTATTGGTCAGTATGTTTTTCATCTTGCAAAAGGCTATCTTCGCAATGGCAATTCTTGTTCTAATCTCACACTAACACACTAACAAACATTTATTCATACATACATTAATTCTCTCTCTCTCTCTCTCTCTCTCTCTCTCTCTCTCTCTCTCTCTCTCTCTCTCTCTCTCTCTCTCTCTCTCTCTCTCTCTCTCTCTCTCTCTCTCTCTCTCTCTCTCTTGTAACGAATTGCATGACTGATTTCAGATCTAGTCTACTTCTAATGTTATCGTTCCTAATACTATCTCTCACAGTTACCCCCACAGTCTTCTATGACATTTCATCTCTGTGTTTTGATTTTGCGTTCGTTAGTTGCAGAAACTAAAGCGTCCATATTTGATGTTAGTAGCATAATGTCGGCCTAAAAATAGTTCTTATGAAATTTGCTTTGATACGTATAGTTATCCCTCTGCACGTTAAAAAAGGTACTAGTTGTCCTAGTACCTGATTTGCCTTTGCACAATGTGTGCTGATTTTTCTATCCATTCTCGCTTCGGAAGTAAAAATTGACCCTAGATATTTAAACTCGCTTGTTTGTTTTATTTCCGAGTTCTTTATTTTCATTGACAGGGTTTCTGAGTGTCTGCTTATCACCATTGTCTCTGTCTTTTTAATGCTTATTTACTTATTTCCCACACGTGGTAGTAACTTGATTTAGATAGTTCTGAAGGCTCTCATCATTCACTGCTATTAATACTCGGTAGTCTGCAAATAACAATTCTGAAATGTAATCTTCTTCTCGCTCTCTGCTTCTCGGCATATATTGCCATTAAATGTTATGAAAAGTGGGGAAGAGAGCACACACCCTTATCGTACATGTGAATTCACTCCGAAAGTTGTTTGATGTACCTGTTATTATGCAACTACTGTTTGACGTTTAAATGACGTCCAAATAAACTTTAGCAAACACTGATTGCCATGACGGGCGCACACCAAGAAGAAGATACATAAGGAGAGAAACGGGATTTCCAAAAGAACATACCAAACTAAACCATTGGCACGAAAACCAAGAGAAACCTTCGGTGTCAGAGGACAACAAGTAAACAGACGTTGTGAGATTCTTCTGCGGAGTGCATGCGTTTTCGTGGAGCCCGTGTTTGGTGAAGAGAGGGATGCGATGATTGCGAGGCTTGACGAATAGATAACAGGAGGAAGGATCTATTGAAGGATATGATCAATGAAAGGACCGAACCTAGACCAATCCTGAATTTGGAAACGGCGGATTAGAAGATTGTACGTCAAGGTGAAACTGGATAGTATTAGGGAAGTTTCATAGATACTAGGTTAAACCTCGACCCTGTATAAAGGGCGTGTTAACAGTATAGGAGACTATTGCCTATTGTTATTATTCGGCACACTATTAAACGTGTGATAGCATTCACCGGATTGCGTAAATCTGTTTCTGCATTCGTTTTCCGAATTGAAGGTGAGAGTTAAATGTTACATTTTCTCTGTTGACGAGTTACTGCGATCGATGTTCATTTCTACATTCAATTGTTAATGAAGTAACATCAAGGCACTGATGAGATTATTTCCAATTCCATACTTCTCAGGCAATCCCATAACGATTCCTGTCTACTCTGGCAAAAGCTTTTTCTTGGTCTATTCATTGGCACCTTTCCGTCTTGACAGACGATAGTTTGGTACATTGTGCTTCAACAAGGCTTAATAACTACGACCCATGGCGGTGGCGAGTGTGGCTGGTAAGGCCAATTCTTGCTGCAAATGTTTGCCCACAGTAGATGCATGTGAAAACATGGTCATTTCCACCATTGTGCACCATCTTACGTCTCTAACGCTCTGTGTGTGCTTTATCTGCAATCATTTTCTCTTTTGTCTTTATTCCATTTCTGATGTTTGCCCTCCATGCAACACGTTCAGCGGCGACTTGCTCCCAATATGCATTATCTATGCCTGTATCAATCATGTCCCGCTTACACACATCTTTGTATCGTAGTAGAGGCCGACCCTGAGATCTCCTACCCGTCTGTAATTCACCAAAAAAGATGTCCTTTGGTATTCTACCATCATCCATCCTCCTAACATGTCCTATCCATCTAAGTCTACGAAGACTGAGCATGGAATACACCGTCACACAACCAGATCTTTCCAATACTTCAGTATTTGTGATTTTGTCTTGCCACTTAATACCAAGTATTCTTCGCAGACACCGCATATGAAAGCTGTTTAAACGTTTCTCTTGGCGTGAGTAAGTTGTCCAGGTTTCACTGCCATAAAGAAGAGTACTAAGGACACAGGCTTGGTAGACAAGGACTTTTGTTTTGGCAGTAAGCTTCCTGTTCTCCCAGACTCTTTTTGCTAACATGTTCATTGTTGTTGCTGCCTTGCCAATCTTGATGTTGATTTCCTGATCTAGGGATAATTTGCTATTTACCTCTGGTCCTAGATATGTAAAATGGTCTACTATCTCCAGTTCGGCGTCGTCAATAAAGATTGATGGTACACCATGTGCACCTTTCTTTTTGTTAATTGTTAAACCAAATTCAGAACAAGCATTGGAGAATGCAGATAGTAGATGTTGTAATTCTTCCCCAGAGTGGGTCCAAATCGCAGCATCATCCGCAAAAAGCAACTGTCTGATTAGTACCCTCCTAATTTTGGTCTTGGCCTTCAATCTCTGAGCATTATAAAGGCCACCATCTGAGTGAATGTATATACCGTCATCCTGATCACGAAAGGCATATTTCATAGAAGTGAAAAGTATATCCCAAAGAGGGTGGGGGCTAGTACACAACCTTGCTTAACTCCACTCTTGATTTCAATCTCTTCTGAAGTTGAGCCATCAAACTTGATTATACCCTTCATGCCTGTGTGGAACGATTCCACAATGGACAGAAGAGTTGGTGGGCAGCCAATCTTCTTTAGTGCTTTGAACAGACCCTCACGACTGAACAAATCGAATGCCTTTGTGAGGTCGATGAAGGCAATAAACAGTGGCTGGTTTTGTTCCCGGCATTTTTCTTCTTTTTTTTTTTCTTTTCTTGGTGTTTGATTTTTTGGTTTTTTCTGGTCTTGATTTTTTCTTGGTCTATAAATCATAATAAATGCAATGTTACTTAGCTGTTGTGAAGCGCCGCCAAGCTGTGGACTCCACGTTTTTATCCAACACACCTCGTGTTTAGGAATATAATAACAATGATGAAGGGAATTTATGAGTCTGTATAATTTATGTTTCGTCTTTTCTCTATCATTGATTTGCTTTTCAGCGTCAGGTTAACTTAAAAGCCAGAATCCTTAGGACCAGGAAGTCAGTTTTATGGGTCAAAATGACCAAGGTTTTGGGACGGGACTTCATTAATAGTGGCCGGAAAGTGAACAAACCTGTTGTTTCATTTGTTGCATGAGATAATCAGGAGTGGATCGATATTGTTTTTAACAACTCCTTTCCTCTCCTCGATTGGCGAGAATATGTTGTTCACAATATTCTTCATCTTATGAAATCCTCTAATCGCTAGGGCTATTGAATTGTACATATGTCGGCGTTGTAGCTTAGGGCTAGTGAACGTGTTTCTCAATTCCCCGACATAGTGAGTCGAGGGTTCGAAATTAGCTGCACACGACTTGGGAACAGACCACCTTGCTTGATTTGGGCGTCGGTCATTCAGAAAGCAATAACGAAACATTGCTTAGTAAATTACAAAAAGCCCAAAAGACACGGGTTGATTACGACGTCCTGCAAATTTATTGTACACGTAACTTCTTTAAGTTACATTTTCAATTTGCTGTCAACAATGCACCCACATACTTACATACGTTAGTTTGTTTCAGGCAAGTTACATTCATTTTAATGTCGCACTTGGGAAGACATTTTGTTTCTTCGTTTCTGTATAAATACTAATACTATTACTTCTGTTTTCCGGTTATTCAGTTGTGATTTTTCGTTGCAATTATATCCATCACTTCTTTTAAATGCGTGTCATGTTCAGTGATCAAAACCGCGACCCCAGCAAGTCGTTAAGTACAAATATGAGCGGTGGTTGGACTAGGCTACGATCTCCGTGTCTCAGCAGTGGAATATAACTGATTCAATACCAAACAGAAACTAGGTTTGGACCAAACACGGTACACAATCGCTAGCACTGAAACTGCGAAGGTCATAGCGAAACAAAACAAATAACATGATGCCCTAGTGTGGCGATATATTGTTCTTCTGTCCAAATGGGAGGTCATATTTGGCGATATATTATTCTTCGGCACTGACTCAGTTAAGAACATATTTCTTCTGGTTTTCTTCTTCTGCCCTTTATCTCCCAATGGGGCATATGCCCTCAACCAGTCCTCATCCAGCTGTTCTATCTCTGCAATGCTCTTCTCCGTGTGTTTTATGTCTTATGCTATTTCGATACTAATAAATTCCAGAAAAGAGAGTATCTAGTTATATTGTCCTCATGATTTTTTAGCATGTGTCCTATCCAGCGTCAGTGTCTTTCCCTCACCTCTTGATTCACTTGAATGTGTTTAGTTCTCTTCATGAGCTCTAAATTGGTGAGTCTGTCATACCATTTCAGTCCCACTGAAGGACACGTTTCTGGTTTTCAAGAAATGCTGCACAAGGACATGAAAGCGTCCAGTCTACAGGCATGTGGAGATAGCAAAGAAATTAACGCACTAGTTGAGTAGTTCAACCACATACTTCACATAGTTCAAAGCGGCAGTATTAAGTAGCAAATGCAAGAGGGTCGACTTCACTGCACCGGGTTTTATCCCATATGGCTCGGTTCTCTCCGTAAGGCGGCCTGCCGAATGCGTGGCCCAAAGCAAAATCTCCGAAGCTCCAGCGACGACTCCCAGGAGTTTCCTGAGAAAACTGCACTCGTGAAGCGAATGACAGAGCCCGGAATCGAACCCACAAACTTCGGAAGGCGAGGCAGGCAACTTAACCACTTCACCAATGACACCTTCTTTTCCTACAGGTGTACATGATTAATTCAATTTTCGGTTACTTGTGTATCATCAACGTGACTGTCTCTTGGTGTTCACACGTGAACGGAGAGGTGAAGAAAACATGCTGGCTCTGGATAGGCCATACAATGTGACCATCTGAAAATAGTCTAACGAGAAAGGCCTTTGTCTGGAATCCACGAAGCATATGAAGTAGAGAAAGACCTAAACAACTCGCGAGAAAGAGAAGAAGAAACAGAAATAAATACGATGGGAGGACTTGGGAGGCGCTGCTTGGGATAGCTAAGGATGGGAGGACTTTAAGTGAGTTGGTTTGAGGGCCTATGGCCCAATGGGGATAAAATGTGAAAGAAGAAGAATATACATGTATAAACCCCCGAATAGAAGTATCTGCGGCAATGATACATTTTGTTAAAGAATGACAACAATTTTATTGCAACCAAACTAGATGAAGCAGCACAAAACATTGCATCACTAAATTATTAGAGGATAAACTCCAGAATTTAAGAGATTACATCTTGAGCTTAGTATGCCTTCAGTGTCACCTCTTGGCATTTGATTGCGTTTTTGCTTGCGAGCAAGCCTACTTTTTATTTTCAATGTTTTGTGAACTCCCATTTTCCACTCCTTTCTGATTTGCAGATCGAAATAAACAGCAACAATAAAATTCTTACAGGTTTGATACTGGCGATGGTTTGACAGAATCCAACAGAGCTCTGTTTTTGAGGTTGAAAGCCGCCCTCTATTAAAGATTTGGTGTCCACGTATAACAATTCTGGAATTTCCCATCAGTGACATCCGTCATTTGTAGAATTCCCAATGCAGATTATTGAATTTCTGCAACACAAATTTAGTCATCATCATGTGCCATGCCGTAAGCGGTCATGTTTCGTCATCACACACGATCACCAGAGTCGTGGATCAGCCCTATTTACTTGTCTCAACCATACAACGTGGTCAAGCCATCCAGGTATTTATTTATCTGCCTTTCCCTTGTTCTTTTCCCCTCAGTCTTGCAGTTGTCACCAAGTTCTCCAATTTATTTCTTCTCATAAATAACGTGTCCAACAAATTGTGACAGGCGATGTCTAGTTTCTCTAATCACTTTACAGTTTTCATTTGTTTCTTGTAGGACTTGGTCATTGGTTTTTCTGTCTGTCGATTGTATTCTTTATATTTTCCTCAGAAACCACATTCCCACAGCCATTAGATGTTTTTTAGCTGTAGGTCAAGGAGAGTATAACATCCCAGTTCTTTACTTTGTACACAACTGTAGGATCAAGGGGTGCATAACATCCCAGTTTCTTACTTTGTACACAACTGTAGGATTAAAGGCCAATGACCAATACACTTTAAGACATGTAAACAGTACCTTTACTTTACTGTACATTACTTTACTTTACTGTACTTAACCTTACTTTACATTACTTTACTGTGCTTTACATTACATTGCTTTACTTTACTTTACCGTGCTTTGCTTTACTTTACCTTACATTACCTTACTCTGCTTTACATTACTTTACATTACTTTACTGTGCTTTGCATTACTGTACTGTACTTTACTGCGCTGTCCTTTACCTTAATGTACTGTACATTTACAACAATTGTAGACATGTTCAATTCTTCAGCCAGCTTTTAATGAATTATTATGTATCTTATGACAATGTGAGATATGTTCATGTGGGCAGTTACTGATACAATTCGCATGAATAGTTGCAGATACAATTGGCATGAATAGTTGCAGATACAATTCTCATGAATAGTTGCAGATGCAACATTTAAATGGTGTACAAGCATCACCTTATTTTAAAATGATTTGTTTCCTAAACACACAACACACAGCCTCAAGTTAGTCAGATCGCATGGACCTGTAATCTCAATTAATTTCCAAATTCTCATTACATCAAGTAATGAAGGTACATGGATCTGCAAATCAAAAAAAAAAAAAAAACCAACAACCAAACTTCGGTCCTTTACCAATGTGCATAAAATGTCAAACAGATTGATCATTGCATAAAACAATTTACTTGACTAAGAACTTTACACATACAGCACATGCTTCAGCAACGTGTCACAACTAAAAAAATATAAATTATGTCTACATAAATAACACAAGAATATGAATGTTACATCAACATGGGATACCTAGAAACAATTTAATATAAAATAATAGTCCATGTATGATCTACAAGACAGAAAAAAAAAAGATATAAATGATGGCAAAGATTAAATGTAACGGAAAATGGGAAGAAATATGAGTATAATTATCACTAAAGAATTTAGTAATAAACATACCTATGAAGTCCATAAACAGCAAGAGAAAGAAATAATAGTGAGGAAATGGTGCACATAATATCCACAGAGCTACCCAATACCACTCACATAAACAAACGTACATCACAGACAAGTGACATATACCTATTCCCCTCTTTCTACAGAACTACCCAGTGCCAATCACAATCACAAATGTACATTACAGACTGGCTTACGGCTATTCCTCTCTTCCTTCTGCCTCTCAGATCCCAATAGAGCATAAGCCATGAACTGACTCACACCAAGCTCTTTATAGGCTTCTTAATGATTCATTAGATTTTAAAGGTAAAGTTTTCTATGGTATTAGGTAGCCAGCCTCATGTCAACCATCCTTAGTCGTCTCCTATGGCATGCATGGTAGGTAACAGTTCTAAGCTTTCCATATAGTGCCATCAACTCATTGGTGATGACTATTCTGGCTGGCCTCTAAAACTGTATAAGTCTGCAAGGGCGTGAAACAAATCTTCTTCACTCCTATTTCAAGGGAAGGGCATCACTCCTAGTTATGCACCTCAAAGAGTGTGTCCGACTACGGTAGACATGTGTATAAGGTTTACTTCTCGAGACAGTTTCCATCCAAGGTAACAGGCTCTATCTACCCATGGGTATAGTTTCTTTCCTAACAATTTTGCTAGGGCAGTGGCCTTATAGCCTACTCTTTACAACGACCAACTGCCATGGATTTTTAACATGCACAACTTGTATTGAACCTCCTGTTTTCCCCTTCATCTGAAAAGACTCCCATTCCCCAGAGATGAGGAAGACTTGTGATATCATACGGTACCCCTGAGTCATGGAACAACTTTCCAGCCCTTTCCTATGCTGAGATCAAACCCAGTATCTTCTAAACATGAGATAGGACACCGCAATCTCTCAGCCAAAATCAGTCTGGGTGAGATATGCGATCATTTCATGATGCAAGAGAAATTTTATGTCATTCATATGGAATGTTATACATCTTTCCGTTATGGTAATAACTCTCCTCTCACATATCACTGTTGTACATAGTAATTTGTGTGCCCTGATGTCGGTCAGGCAGAAGTGTAGCTTTGGACAGCATCTGCCAAGTTCGAGAGCTAAAAGAGTAGGGATCAGACCCATGACAGTCAAATTCTAGGGAAGGCAGGCATGACAGAAATGTTTATCAACATCATAGTCATTAAGCCACAAACTTAATTAAAAAGTGCACTATTTATTTTTTTAACACATGAACCATTTTCCTGTGCACGATTTTAATATTAAAACTGAATGGAAGATAATATCCTCGTTAAGGTGTGGAGTTTGTTTTTGTCAGGAGCTAAAAAAACACCTCTAACCTGCACAGTTTGCGGCAACTGCACTAGCCAGGCAGCCTTAATTCCTCACTCGAGATCCCCCTGTCATATTGCAAGGTACTATATTGACAGCAAATGACTGACAGTTGACAGTCTAAGCTTAAAAACATTCTAATCAACCAACTATGAACTCATTTAAACAGATATATCTGAGCTTGGAAACATCTAATCAACCAACTACGAATTCATTTAAACACATATATCTGAGGTTGGAAACACCTAATAAGCCATCTCTGAACTATTTAAACATATATGTGAGCTTGAAAACATCTAATCAACAAACTATGAACTCATTTAAACAGATATATCTGCGCTTGGGAACATCTAATCAACCATCTCTGAACTCATTTAAACAGATATATCTGAGCTTGGAAACATCTAATCAACCAACCATGAACTCATTCAAGGACTAAAAGGATAGTTTGGTCCTCTCTCTCTCTCTCTCTCTCTCAATGAAGGACAAACAAAATGTTTTGTTAGACTTCCTTTATTCATGAGCTTTTGTTAAACTGCTGTATTTACTTTATTATTACATTTTGATGTTAAAATGTAAATTCACATATTTTTGCTAAAACTTTTTTAAAAACACAAATTGTTTGTTAAGCTAAAGCCTTTATAGTAACTACACTGTAGCATGGGAAGTATTCTGTACAAGTACAGTATAAGAAATGATGTGTTTATGACAGCAGCTAGTGGCTGTGTATAGATACAAAAGTCCCCAGGAATATACGCCACCAATTTTCCCTCATAGGATCAATGTCTCCATGGTATCCATATCTGCAGATTATTTTGGGAACAGTTCAAACCCCCCCCCCCCCCCCCCCCCCAATAATTTGGCTTACAGGAGATGACATCCATCTCTGGCGCATGCAGACCTGGTTTATTTCAGCATCTGAAATTTGTGCTATTTAAAAACATATAAGAAAAGAGAATATATAATTGCCCCTAATCTTGGGGCTAGTGCTTTGAACATGTAGAATTCCTGGATACGGGTGAAACATTTCGAGGACCCTGTGCATGTTACAAATCCCTTGGCAGCTGGAAATATAAAAGAGCTGGCCGAATATGCTGCTGCCCCGGCTACAGCTCAAATTTAGAAAGCCTACCCATAAGAGGAATTTTTTGGAATGTGTGATGCTCATACACATATTCTGATCAATGTCAGTGCTACAGAACTTGTGCACTGTGCTGAGATTCTCCTTGTGTGATCTATGGGGGAAGACTGGAGTATGTATGAAGATATTTGGGTGCAATGACAGTTATTCTTAACCACAAGCAAACGCGTGCGGTTAATGAGAATTGGTAGTAACTGAATTATCACCCCTCATTGATAAAATACTGTCTCCTACTGAGCTTTGAATAGACTAGAGACTTCACGTTTGAAAGTCTACTATACTAAACTGCTTGGAATACTGTTTGCTCTAAATGCTCTTTATCTCATGTTTTTAATGCACTGAACACAACCTTGCAATTCAATCTGAAAAACCGTGTATTCTACAAATGTTAACTCTGATCTTGCATTCTATTATTTGTCTTTTGCTGTGCATGCAATCAACAAAACATGACCAACACAGAACTGCACATAAGAATATGGTGAACACGAGTGAGACATATGGTGAAAGATGATGGGTGATCAGTGCGTTAGATCAGCATAAAGTAAATACTTCAAGAAACTTAACCATCCTTCACATCCTCATTTCATGACAACAACTGGGACAGCAAACACTGACATATCTGAGCTTTTAGCAAAACTTGTGATTATTATTACCTTAAATTAATTAGCTGTGGTAAGGAACTAAGCTGGATAGCCTAAGACAGTGGCATGAAGGAATATGATCAACATCTATGCTATCTGGCAGAGCACATGATGATAATGAATACGTAACTGTGGCAGCATTGAAGGTTAGTTGACATACCACAACACAGTAGTCCTGGATTCTACCCTCAATGGTTGTAGAATCTGTATTCAAATCCGGTATAATGGGCATCAAATAATCTTCTCAGAAGGTAAGGCAAAAAGGTCACCCTACCGTATAATGACATAAACTAGTATGTGCGAAAGCTAATATCTCACAGAACTACAGGTAACCCAACCACACTAAGCAGGATCGGCTACCACTAAGAACTTCAATTTACCACATCTCAAACAATTTATTATATCAAACCTTGTTAAAGATTAGGACTGGTACAAACAACTGAGACCCTAGACAAAAATCAGATGTAGAAGACAATCCATAAGCAGAATGAGGAAAAAGGACTGCCATTTTTATGATTCAGTCAACTGTCATTACTGCCTATAGTACTTGCGGTGTAGGACAGGGAGTATTGAGCCTGAGGAATTAAGGCCACATGGCTAGTGCAGTCGTCTGCGAACTAATGCAGGTTAGGGTTTCTTTCTTGGCCCCGCAGAAAAAAATATCCATCACCTTACCGAGGATGCAAACTCGAGTCTACTGAAGAGAAGGCTGGTATCCTAGCCTCTCGGCCAGATAGCTCCTCTGATAATTCAGTTAAGTTGAGGTAATTTTAGTAAGTTAGATTTGAACCCCACTACAAACATAACAAAGTCATGAGAATGCAAGTTCCATGGTACACTTTATTGAAATGGTAAAATAACTTTAAGCAGAACAGGGAAAAAAACTACGTCTTCTGAAAGATATAAGGAAAAGGGCTATTTCTTCTGAAAAATATTAGGAAAAGGGCTATTGCTTCTGAAAGACATCAGGAAAAGGGCTATTTAATGTGGTTATGTTCACTCAGGACAACATTTAGTGACTGCTTTCATTAACATATAAACTCCATTTGCATCTACCCCATCATACAAGCATTGCTGCATGAACACAGAAAATGTATGATTGTCAAGGATCTCAAAGCATATTGTTTAAAATGTAAAATAAAAAAGTAACATTTCATTTTAGCATAAAAAACAATGAGATAATGTAATATAATGTATTAATGACTGACACACCTTTGCTGCACCTAACCTTCTGCCAAAAGTGCTGCACATACACCTAAACATCTGCGAAAAGTGCTGCACATGCACCTAAACATCTGCCAAAAGTGCTGAACATGAACCTAAACATCTGCCAAATGTACTGCACATGCACCTAACCTTCTACCAAAAGTGCTGCACATGCACCTAAACATCTGCCAAAAGTGCTGCACATGCACCTAAACATCTATCAAAAGTCCTGCGCATACATCTGCCAAAGGTGCTGCACGTGCACCTAAACATCTGCCAAATGTGCTGCACATGCACCTAACCTACTGCCAAAAGTGCTGCACATGCACCTAAACATCTGCCAAAAGTGCTGCACATGCACCTAAACATCTGCCAAAAGTGCTGCACATGCACCTAAACATCTACCAAAAGTGCTGCGCATACACCTAAATATCTACCAACGGTGTCACACAGTTCTTCTTCTTTCATTTGCTTGAAATATGTCTATAACTGTAATGTTGTCTCTTGTATGAATTTAACCGTATTTTTTAGTTCACTCAGTGGTCCATAGAGTTTATGTGTCACACAGTGCATGAACAACAGAGCTCGAGTGACATCACATAGGGGTCTACAAACATAACGCCACTCGAGAATTGAATAACTAGATTTTTGAACCAACTTCACCACACCGTAAAACTGCCCAGTACTATGATTATCAATGCTTCAGATCACTCAAGGATAATCTTAATTCAGTGCACAAATTCTGCAAGGACATCAATGTGTACATTTTAGAATCAACAGAATAGAAATATTCAATTTTATCATTTAAACATATTCTGTGGGAACATATGGACGTGTCATGGACTAAACAAAAAAGCTTGGGGCTACTGAACTTACATCTTACTTACAAATTCTTAAAATATCATGGATCAAGAAGACACAAAATGTTGACATTCTGCAAGATTGAAGAAGACTGCCGCATAAACAGCATTATGTCTTGAAAACTGAAATACTTTCGCCATATTAAACATCACAGTAGTTTGAAAAATAAAACCAGTAATGGAGAGCATATTGCCAGGTCATTCAATTGAGCTACTGCAACTGAACATACACAGTTAACCAAATCAGGAGTTTGTGGTGAAGTAGTTACGCAGTCTGCCTCACTCTCAAAATGTTGTGGGTTTGATTCTAGCCTATGTTTTTCGGTTTATGAGTGCTATTTTCTCGGAGGCTCACCGCCGGAGCTACGGGGTTTGTGCTGTGTATGACGCGTTCGGCAGGCTGTCCTGTGGAAAGAGACCGAACCATGCGGGGGGAAAAACCCCGGTGTTCAACAAAGTCAATCTTCTTTCCTGTTAAATCCTTTAAACCAACTATTCGTTGAATTGAGTTGAGCTAAGAATCGATATTACTGCACTCAGGACATTCCCATATGCACTGTGTCCCCTCGTTCAACAGCTATAGAAGAGTCATAATACTAATTGTTCCCACCGCTATCTAGTCATTGCAGCAAAGTTGCATTAGTAAACATCCAATTGTATTCATTATTCCTGGAGGAAAAACATGACAAAACTGTCTCCAAAAACTAACTGGAGCAAATCAAAAACTCAGCAGATCATAAAATAGGGTGAAGAAAGCAAACAAACAAAATACAGTCAGTGACTACACAAAATGATATAATAGAAAAAAATGATATATTTATAAAATTAGAAACACAAATTTACATAAAACTTAAGAAACAAATATTCTACAACACGATCTTCAAAATTTAGTTTTAAATTTTATTATACTTGCAAAATATAAAATTATGTATCTTATTCAATGGTTAAAAAAAAACTGAAAGCTCATGTGCCAACTTGGTCGAAAATGTGGTTAGTGCAAAAGTACATGTGAAACCAAATCATGATTTTATTTGTCCATCTGAAAACTAAGTACACTGACACTGTTAATTTTACCTAGCAAGCAGAGTATACAAACTATCATATTTCATGATTAAACCAGTTACATAATTCTCAATATGCCAGTGGGTACAATCATTTCAATTTAACCACCAGCTTTAGTTCTGACCCAGGTGTATAAAACATTAACCACATCACCCATGATGCCAAATGGAAATAAAATGTGGCAGATGTATTACATTTTCTTGTATGTTTAGGTTTGCCAGTTAATCTGTTAAATATAACAATATTATACCACAAGGTAAAATCAGGGCAATAACAGAGACCCGATCCAAGACCCTATTCAGTGAACGTCAGGTGCATACTGCAAAGTTATATATCATATGAAGTGAATAAACGACTTATATTTCAGCCAAAGCATAATTCCTTTATTCACTTCATATTTTTTGTTTGCTTTTTTTTTTTTGTGTGCACTCGCTCGCTCAAGCATAGTCCATACACACAACTTCTAGCAGTGCTGGACTGAACTTTACATGTTGATTAGCTTTACCTATTAACAGTGTCATTCGCCATCAGGTGAACCCACTCCGACTTCAGAGGTACTTGTATTTTAACGTCCCCAAGTCAAGGATGATAGGTCAACATTTTAGTCCAACTGTCCGGTGTAGAGGTTGAACCCCTTACCTCAGCATCAGCACACCGGATGTTTAAGAACCCGCGTTCTTATCCATTCGGTCATGCTGACCTACATCCACAATATATAACACTGCAACAGATGTAGCAGAATATGCCAGACCACACATTGTGTAACTTATTATTTATGGCTTCTTTGTTACAACCCATAGCTTTTGTGTTGTTCTTTTCTTTTTTTTTTTTTTAACGGTGGGGAAGTAGCATATGAGTCAACAGCAAGAACTGAAATAATGTGTTACATAAATAACAACAACAAAACAACTTGCTCTCAACATTTCAGCTCCCTTCAAACTGGTCCCTAGATGATGTGGTATTCTGGTGTGCCATAGTATGGGGAAAATTCAAAGTTCATTACATTTCTGCTACGACTGCAGCACTGTTGAAGTTCATTTTTCAAGATCCTTTCTTCCTCCATTAACCTAGAAGACTCCAACCCTATTAAAGTTGTGTGTGCCTCAAAAAATGTTCCCAAAGGTAAAAGTAGGCCAAAGCAGATACTTCTCGTGGGGTGTGAAATGTGCGTCCCCAATTTGTTCTAGGCCATGAAATATCAGGTGAGAGGGCCAGTCCTGTCCCCACATCCTTCCAAGAAAACTGTCGGGTATTCATTATTATGAGGCAGAGTTGAAACACAGGACAACATTGTTCAGAATAAATAATCCTACCCCAGCGGGGGTCTGAACCAGGACCAGTGTCTTGGCAGGAAAGCGCACAAATCACTATGGCTGCAACTCTTTTCAACTGGATGCAAACCCGGCACTGTTCACATCTGAGACAAGTACCATACCCCTATGCCACTATGACATAAAGAAACAATGTAAATAAAGAATCTATTAACATACTCTCCAAGAGCCATATTTTGTTTTCTAACAATGTTATCATTAATACATCCTGGTGTATCATGAGTTCACAGGTTAAAGGCAGCAGACCGACTTCATTGCAGCAGGTTTTACCCCATCTTACTCAGTCTCTCTTCATAGAAGATGTTTGCCAAGGGCCCCGTAGCTCAAGTAATGTCACAAGAATTCTTCAGAAAAATTGTTTTCACGGCCTGAACGACGCAGTCTGACAACGAACTAATGACCCTCAGATAGTGAGTGATACAGACGATTTGGTCACTTTGTGAGTATTGTGAGTAAATCTCAATACGTGACAGTGAGAAACAGCTCGGAAACCACGGTAAAAATATGACTTGTCTTAAACAAGACTTTGCTTCCATTGTTCACTGACTATTTGGCTCCACTTGTATTCATTTATCTTTGGCATGTGTTAAACTGAAGGTTAGCGCTGTAGAAACAGACAAAAGATATCCTGGGCTGATAACATTAGAGAGTGGAAGTGCTACAGCATTGCCAGTTAGACTTCTTGCTGAAGATCGGTAGCAGTGAAAAAACTTTGTGTCCACATCCATGGTGGCAATTTGACAGCCCACAGATACCATTAATGGACAGAAAAATAAAGAAGATATGCCACATAAACAATAAGTCAACTTAAAAAAGGGAATGAAACACATACAATGAAGTACATCAAGTGTATCACTAATACAGAAGCATGATTTATGGCAAGTTTTATAAAGCAGTTTAAAGGTTAAATCTTGTACCAACAGATATATCAATGTATCAACACAAACAACATATTGTCACCTAAATGTATATTAATGAGATATTATGGAAAATACCACCACCGTTTCAAGATATGTCAACAACAAAAAACAAACAAAAACTGCAAAATATAACAAAGCACACATGACAACAATCCCTGCCACACTCAAGCATTTGAAATCACCATCAACAAAATGTACATGACATGATAACTTTGTTCTAAAGGACACATTTATATCCGGATGAGAATAAGCCCACGCTACAGATGCTGGCTGAAATGTTTCCTTGAGTACACTCAATTCAAAATAGGGCTTCTGGACGTAAATGTTACAGAAAAAAAACATTACTTGCATATCCTTTACAGAACGTCAGTCAACCCCAGCATTGTTTGGTTGCTTGTGATTTGCCATTGCTTTCTGAACTGGCACTCATAAAATTGAAAATCAACGCAAGGCAGTCTGCTGCCAAATCTCCGGCAGCTGTGTTTCAAACACGATATGTGGAATAACAAATTGCGGCCGAAACCCCTCCGTCACAGAGCCGGTTGTTACAGAACAGTTCGGAAACACACTGATATGTAACAAATCAGTTGAAAAGCACATATCTGCCTTTGAAGATAAGTGTGGTAGAAGAGTTAACGATTCAGTGGATGAAAAAGAGAGCAAACATATCAAGCCAACAAAGAACTCAGTCCTAGGGAAGACTGGACACTGAAACAAATCAAACAGAGGAAAATGAAATATTCTGAGCATAAAAAGACAGGAATGCCTAGAAGAAGATGAACATGCAAGGGAATGTATCCAGAGAAGAAGATAAAAGGAAGACCACAATATAGATTAATTCAAGATGTGACAATTAATACATGGCAGCCACAAAAGAAGCACATATAGCCTACGATAAATATTTCTAAAGACTGCTTGATGATGATGAATGGGCGAAAACGGCCCAAGCTTTTGCCTAAATAAATTAGCACTTTTTAACTTATTTTTCTTTCAATAAATAAATAAATAAATACCTGGCCCGTCTTGTAAAATGAAGTAAAAAAAAAAACAGCTCCTTAAATGTGAGCACCAATAAAGTTTCAAGACAACAACAACAAAGTCACCCACATGCTGTTGACATGAAGTCACAACGCTGTGAGGTAGGATGATCAGCTTTCTCCTGCACGGACCTTTCATAACACTGAGGTGGATACCCGGTTTCTATTGTTGTACCAATTGGTTAGCTGAATCAATGATGACTAGCCCAAGCAGATCATGTACCTCTGCATCAATTATAAGTCCCAGCTTTAACACAAAACAGCAAACCAAATATGGTGACCGCTAGTTAACCAAAAGTGACTTCATATGAAAGGATGAAAGTTTCCACATTTAAAGACTATAACTTATTTCTTGCAACCAATGTTGACAGTTTTTATTGATTGATTCATTGATTGATTTATTTAGGAACCGACATCACAGCATTTAGTTCCTAACAATGTTGAGTTTTTTTTTTATGTAACTCATAAACAGAAATTTTAATTCTTCTTCTTCTTCTGTGTTCATCCGGACTTTTTTTCCGGACGTGACAGCGTTGTGCCCGTTTACAGCTGAGCTGCGTTCTTGCGCCATTAGGCCGACACATCCGACTTCTGCGGGCATTTGTTGACCAGGTTAACCTTCCCGGGAAATTTTAATTGACATGTATCTGATCTGAGAATCTAAGAGGTGTTATTATGTCATACCAAGTTAGTCAGTTCAAAAATTGGTACTGTTGTTGTTTTTAAACACACCTCTCCACAATGAATCTAACAGTGTGTCTGACTTTAAACATTTTTTTTTGGTTTGCATATCCTTTTTACAGGACATCGCTGTCAACACCACAATTTTACTGCTGTTGTTGATGTCTTGGCAAGTTTACATTCAGTAGTTTGCCAATGCTTTCTGAACAACCGGCCCCCCATACCAATTCGTTAAAACCCAGCGCAACGCAGTCCACTGCCAAATCGGTCACAGCTGTGTTTCAAACACAGGTAAGCGGGCTTATGAATCACTTCCGTAGCCCTTCGCCAGAGACCGGCGACTTTAAACATAATTTTGGGAAATTAATCAATGTGGAGGTTCCTCTTAACTTCCACCAAGACATCATCTTCTGCCCATTATCCCCTACTGGGACATAGTCCCTCAACCAACTCACACCAAGAGGTAGTAGTATCTCCTGCAGCTCACACCATATCCTCCCCATATTATTCATTTCTATTTCTAGCTCTCTAGATGACATAAGCTCTCATCCACGGCTCCCAAGTTACCTTTTTATATGCATAAGAAAAATTTTATTCTCTTTGAAGAAAACAAACAGCAAGAGAAAGAATCAGAACCAACAGTGTCATGGTTATCATCGAAATAAATTTAGACAACAGATTTAACACCATAGCTGGAACAATTATGACAATTAAGTTGAATGTGATGAAAAGTTATGACGCAGTGACTTGGTCACTACTGGAGATGCAATCATTTAGGGAAACATGCGACTGATCTCACATTTAAGGCAGTGAGTGTATGTTCAGAACAGAGCTCATCTTTCTACTGATCTCACATGTAAGGCAGTATGAGTTGTTCATAAGAACATTCTTACCTCTACTAAACAAAACTGTTTCATTCAATTATACAGACTCATTTTCATGTCATGTGCAACACAGATTAAAAAAGGGAAAAAAAACAACACAAGCACTAAAGCAAAAAGGAAGACAAGTTATGAAAATGAGAAATAATTACAGGTGCCAACTTATGACAACACAGCATTCAAAATTTAAAAAACCTGACTAGACCACGTTTTTTTTTTCTTCTACTAAGTATGTACATTTAATCTACACAGGGATCTGACAGCACCAACGTATGACAACAACTTGACAATTAGAATTTTAAAAATAAAAGAAAAGACTATTTATTGAAGTGATATTTAAGTGTTGTATAGAATCAATCCCTGACTTATTTCACCAGCTCTGGCATTAGCCCTCTAGGCTCCATTTGCAAACTCTCAAACCAGCTACACAATTTTACGAAATCAGTTACATTTGTCCAAAAATAACCACATGAACATCATAACTCAACTGTGGGCATTGGGAGTGCCATGATGAGAACATCAACATTAAGTGCAGGCTAAATACTGGGGACTAGAGACCAACTTAGCATTGGCTATCCCCTCCCCATTTATACCATACACATTCTGTTGCGGGTAGGTTTTATGTTTGAAACTGAGTCTCAACAGCAGCCTATGTGGCCTAACTCTTGCAAATTAAATTGTACAAGGGTCTGATGTCAACTCTCGCCAAAAATGGCACTCAATCATACAAAAAATGATGGTTCTAACACTTCACATACCCTCAGCATGTTCTTGCTTCAGGGCTTTATGTTTTGTTTTGCAACTTACAACTTCAGAGGGATTGATAACAATGTGCACACTGGATCTAATTTTATATTTCTTTTTTGTCTTGCAACTTACAACTTGGAGGGATTGTTAACAATGTGACCACTGGATCTATTTTATATTTCTTTGGTAAAAATATTCATTTATGTTAAAATATACTGTAAATTCTGGTCTATTAAGAATAACTGTAAAGACAACTGAGAGCTATAAATAACCTATGCCTGAGGAAGACAATAGAAGTTCTGTCAAAACACCATACATATAAGATAACTTTAAGTTATAGCATCTGACTGATTATGTCAGATTAAATAAGATATCACCTCTACACATCACCTATAAGCTGCGATCAGCAATCCAGCACACAAACAAACATCCCCACATGGCAGCAGGGTGAAACATACAGACACTGATAGTATTCTAACAGCAATAACAGGTACACAAATGATATCCTTTGGTTTATGTTCACATTCTGTGTACCCAGTGGTTCCCAGCAGAAGGTGCATGCCAGAACAGTGGCTTATGTGGTGGCGAGATTAAGAGACAAAGCCACACTGATGACAGATGTGGTAGAAGGATTAACAGACAATGCCACATTGGTATGACAGAAAAATTAACAGACAACGTGACAATGATGGTAGAAAGATTAAAACACAATGCCTCACTGATGACAGATGTGACTGAAACATAAACAGACAAAGCCACATTGCTGACAGATGTGGTAGAAAGATTACAAGACAATGCCACATGGCTGACAGATGTAGAAATATTAACAGACAGTGCCACATTTGGTGTGACAGAAAAATTAACAGACAATGTAACAATGGTGGCGGAAAGACTAAAACACAATGCTACATTGATGACAGATGTGACTGAAGGATTAATAGACAAAGCCACATTGCTGACAGATGTGGCAGAAAGAATAATAGGCACTGGTCTGACAAAATGATTAATAGACAATGCCATAACAAAATATTAATAAACAAGCCACATTGCTAATAAATAATAAATACACAATGCCACAAAGAATTAACAGAAAATAAAAATGTTAGAAACAAGGTCATACAAAAGGGAAATTACCCTGTTTAGGTGTCATGAAGAAGTAGGGAAGGTTACGTTGCCAGGTTTATATTTTCTATGGTCGAACAATTAATGAGAGTGGTAATATAATTAATATTACACTGCCTGCCTTCACTTTCCTTAAAGTGACCTTAAAGTGGTACGAGCTATTAAAAAAATTACCACTGCAAGTATGCGAACCGCAGTCCGAGAGTAGCTTATACACTTGACTGCCGGTCCGTTAGCTAGGTATTCGAATCCACTCAAGGTAGAATTATTTCATTCACCTAGGCTCCTAATTTAGCCAACTTAAAATGGGCACTAGGAAATTATTTGGGAAGTAAAGGCATGGCTGTGATATTAACTACATCACTCACTGAGTGCCGAATTATCAGACAAAATGGGGTTAGAATCCTATACCCATCACATCTCATGGCATGAACAGGAATCATTTATTACTGTTTTCTTCACTGACTACTACGAGGTGAACCCAAATCCTGTATGTTGGTAGGAGAAGCACCAACTACAACAGGGAAACACATACATGCCATAAACAAACACAAATGCCACTCTCACAAATAATTTTTAAAAATGCTGTTACACATAATACAGTACAGTAAGGCAATTTTATGTTCTAATCTGTGGAAATGGAAATCTTTGTAATAAATCCTGGCAAGACAAGAGCGTATCTTTACTGTGAGAATGCAGCCCAGGGAAAAACTGTGGGAACCACTGAATTATAATCTCGTGTAAAATGTCTCAAAAGGCCAACTGGCAGACAAGAATATGAAGATTCTTGCAGAGTTCAAGGAGCTGTTTCTTCACGGGACAACTGCTCAAAGTTCAGCTTTCAAAACTAGAATAGTCGGCCAGGACTTGTGATAAACTACATTGGGGCATGGTCGATCTGTACATACAACTGCCTGACTCCGATCTGGAAAAAGGAAGCAAAGAGGATATTAAATTAAAATTTCTGAAGACAACAGCTTACATCACTGGAACACAAAACAAAACAAAGGTAACTAAATTTCTGCAGGAAGCAGATTATACCATGTAAACAAGAAAGATAATAAACTACAATCTCTGTGAACAATTGATTAGTTTAGTTTAGTCAGCAGATCAACATAACAGCACACGGGTGTAACCCATAAGTGCTCCGTTCTAACTCAAGCCTGATTCCGGAGAATCTCAGCTCAGTGCACAAACTCTGCACCACCGGCCAGGATCCTGAAATACTTTGGACAGATTTTTAACTCAAAATTTTGCACAGGCAGCGCCGTTAGAATACTTTTTTTCAATTTCCGCTTGCCAAGGGATTTTTTACGCATGCAACAATACATGTGGGCGTCCGATCCCACTACCCAAAGACCAGGGGAAATTTTGTTACTAGATGTCCACATGAAAAATTCCCGGTCCTCACCGGGGCTTGAACCCAGGACCTCCAGCATTCGAGACAGACACCCTACCTCGAGACCACTCAGCCCCTCAAACAACTGATTAAAGTATTAAACAAATGATTAAAGTATTGTTACAAAAGAAGTTTCTACTTCTTCATTGCTCATTTCGGGGCAAGAGAGTGAAACCTAGTTACACACCTAAAAACAGGTCAACAACATCCTTTTGACAATGTTTTTTTTTTCCAATGTGAATGTATTATGCACTATTGGTGAACGAAAGATGAGTGATTGAAAGGGCCGAATGTAAGATGAGCCTGCGTGCCCAATTTGTTACCCTTTGAAAAAAAGTCTGTTCGTCCGTTCATTCGTTCAACTCTTAAACTTCTCTTGTGTCGATGTGAAGTAGCGGGTTCAACCTCTGCAACAGTAAGATGGACTAAAATGTTGACCTCTTGTCCCTGACTTGGTGATGTAAATTACAAATACCTCAGAAGTCGGAGTGGGTTCGTCTGATTGGCTAGGAACGCTGGTAATAGGGGAAGCTAATCCACACGCAAAAATCATTCCAGTGTACTGGAAGTATTAGCACATGTACATGCTTGAGTTCACAGCAAGCAAACAAACAAAAACTACATTCTCTGTGAACAACCGGTTAAAGTACTGGAAACTACATTCTCTGTGAACAACTGGTTAAAGTACTGGAAACTACATTCTCTGTGAACAACTGGTTAAAGTACTGGAAACTACATTCTCTGTGAACAACCGGTTAAAGTACTGGAAACTACATTCTCTGTGAACAACTGGTTAAAGTACTGGAAACTACATTCTCTGTGAACAACCGGTTAAAGTACTGGAAACTACATTCTCTGTGAACAACTGGTTAAAGTACTGGAAACTACACTCTCTGTGAACAACTGGTTAAAGTACTGGAAACTACATTCTCTGTGAACAACTGGTTAAAGTACTGGAAACTACATTCTCTGTGAACAACTGGTTAAAGTACTGGGAACTACACTCTCTGTGAACAACTGGTTAAAGTACTGGAAACTACATTCTCTGTGAACAACTGGTTAAAGTACTGGAAACTACATTCTCTGTGAACAACTGGTTAAAGTACTGGGAACTACATTCTCTGTGAACAACTGGTTAAAGTACTGGGAACTACATTCTCTGTGAACAACTGGTTAAAGTACTGGGAACTACATTCTCTGTGAACAACTGGTTAAAGTACTGGGAACTACATTCTCTGTGAGCAACTGGTTAAAGTACTGGGAACTACATTCTCTGTGAGCAACTGGTTAAAGTACTGGGAACTACATTCTCTGTGAACAACTGGTTAAAGTACTGGGAACTATACTCTCTGTGAACAACTGGTTAAAGTACTGGGAACTACACTCTCTGTGAACGACTGGTTAAAGTACTGGGAACTACACTCTCTGTGAACAACTGGTTAAAGTACTGGGAACTACACTCTCTGTGAACTGGTTAAAGTTCTGGAAACTAAACTCTCTGTGAACAACTGGTTAAAGTTCTGGAAACTAAATTATCCATGAACAACTGGTTAAAGTTCTGGAAACTACATTCTCTGTGAACAACTGATTAAAGTACTGGAAACTACATTCTCTGTGAACAACTGATTAAAGTACTGGAAACTACATTCTCTGGTAACAACTGGTTAAAGTACTGGAAACTACACTCTCTGGTAACAACTGGTTAAAGTACTGGAAACTACACTCTCTGTGAACAACTGGTTAAAGTTCTGGAAACTACATTCTCCGTGAAAAACTGGTTAAAGTTCTGGAAACTACATTCTCTGTGAACAACTGATTAAAGTACTGGAAACTACATTCTCTGTGAACAACTGGTTAAAGTACTGGAAACTACACTCTCTGTGAACAACTGGTTAAAATACTCTGAACTACACTCTCTGTGAACAACTGGTTAAAGTTCTGGAAACTACATTCTCCGTGAACAACTGGTTAAAGTACTGGAAACTACATTCTCTGTGAACAACTGATTAAAGTACTGGAAACTACATTCTCTGTGAACAATTGGTTAAAGTACTGGAAACTACACTCTCTGTGAACAACTGGTTAAAGTACTGGAAACTACATTCTCTGTGAACAACTGGTTAAAGTACCGGGAACTACACTCTCTGTGAACAACTGGTTAAAGTACTGGAAACTTAATCAGTTAGCTTCTACGTTTCATTCCTCTTTAGGGGGGAGCTAGTCACATATAGTTATGTTAGTTAGTTGATAGATCATCCTCACTGCACATCGAACCAATCAGTCCATAAGTGCTCGGATCCCCTCCTCAGTAAATCCCGCAGCGTGTAGCAGCTCACGACACCAATTCTGTGTTGGTTTATTAATCTTCTTTGGCTTCCTGCACAGTGTTCTTGTCTGTCCACACCTTTTTTAACTTGCTGTTCTCGCAGTCTGGCCATGGTTGTAGATTCGCTGTCATCACTTGGTTCTTGCAAATGTCTTACTTCTCATAGAGCATTCAGTATATCAGCCTGGTCCATGGCTCATCCACCCTCCACAGTAACCTTACCCACAAACCTGTCAGTCTGCTCATTTCCATGTACATGCCCAGGCACAAAAATGAAACTAATCTTTGCCAGCCGTGACCGCTCCAAAGACACCAACTACAGTCTTTGGATCCAACCCATCTCTATCTTCCTGAGCATACTCACTGAGTCACTAAGGAAGCATGTTATTGCTTTAGCATCTAGTTATACACATAACATGTTAGTGTGTCAGACTTCAGCATGCATTTATGTAAGGTTTACTTCCTCCAGACAGATTACATCCATGGTAACAGGCTCTATCTATCCACACAGGTTGTTTTTGCCTGGGCAATGGCCTTACAGTCTGCTCTTTGTGACTTCCAAATTCTGTGGTATTTTTATTGTACACAACATGCCCACTGGACCCTGAAGTAAGGTGGCCTGTGACCTTTATCACCTCCTTTCCTTCCCAGACAATCTTAAAATGTCCTGGTATCCACATTGTTATGAGGCTGGGTCGACCGCCCGAGCTGCACTAGCAAAACAAACATGCCCACCTATGTACAAGTCATAGCTTTATAATATAAGATAACCATCCCTACAATTCTGATTTGCCACACTCAAGCCGGCTCTATGGCAAAAGGATTATGAATGCAATCCGTAATCCTGCATACCACGTTCGAAACACAGCTGCGGGCAATCTGGAAGCAGATTGCCTTGAGTTGGTTTCCATACAATGAAATAAGTGCCGGTCGTGCAGAAAGCAATGGCAAACTATTGAATGTAAACTTGCCCAGGAATCACGAACAGCCAAACAATGTTGGAGTTGACTGCTACGTCCTGTAAAGGATATGAACTAACTAACACTCAACATGGGAGCAGCGGCAGCACATCGCCTTGACACTCGCCTGCCCTACCGGTGCTCTTGGGTTTTATTACAATCAGAATGGTTTAGAATTTTTTAAATTACATGATCTACCAGGTCGACAGCAGTCTAAAATGGGCACCAGGAAATGTCTTGGGAAGTAAAGGTGGTTGGAGTGATACCAACCACTATCAGCCGCTGAATGCCATTTGGTCCATAAAAACATGGGTCTATCTTCATTTACCCAACGTGACTTGTATGTAAAAGGAACCTTTACTTCTTTATTTTGCACTTAACATACAATCATATGCTGTCATCTTTAACTTAATTCACCAGAGTGATCATGACATTGCTTCAATCCCATAAGACCAGCCAAATTAAGCACACCCTGCAACAAACTTTGCCAATCAAACATTCACTAAGCACCCATTAAACCAAACAAACACAAAACACTCATTTACACATTCACCAAACAATCTCTAAACACATGTCACACACTCATTAAATATTTAAAAACACACACTAAACATTCACCATTCACTCATTAAACATCCACCAAAAGTTCACTGAGCATTCAATAAAAATTCACCAAACACTGACCTGAGTGAAAATGTTGTGTGTTTGACTGAGAATATACCGACTGTCAGCGTTTGATGCCACCTCCAGCTTAATGGTCCCTACATACACATCCGTACACAGTGTCCAGAAATGTGGTTCTTGTACGCTGTACACTCCTTCCAGCTGACTCACCTGGACAAACATGTTCAATAGAAATCATTGATTCTGATCAGGTTATGACTATAATGGAAGATATCACTGCACATGGGACAAGCCCATAAGCATTCAGTCTCTCCCAGCAGATATTAAAGGGAGTAGTTGCTGAATGTCCTCATTGTGAGTTGGTCAGATACATATTAGAATTGTTATTTGTCCTCGCCTGCAGTCCTTGTGACCAGTTCCATGCTCAAACAAGTGTTGCTGGCAGTATGTCGAAGCACACTTGTTCCTTCAGCGAGGCCCTGATGTCATTTGGAGGCAGTAGGTTTGAATTCTGGTATGGCCACTATGATTTTCAATGTTTATATATATATTTTTTTTTCCTCGCTCGCTTTGAACTCAAGCATAGTCCATACACACTACTTACAGAGCATGTGGATTAGCTTTCCCTATTAACAGTGTCCCTCGCCATCAGGCAAACCCACTCTGACTTCAGAGGTATTTGTAATTTACGTCCCCAAGTCAAGGACAATAGGTCAACATTTTAGTCCAACTGTCCGGTGTATGGAATGAACCCCTTACCTCGGCACCAGCACAACGGATGTTTAAGAACACGCGTTCTTACCCATTCACGCCATGCTGACCTACATATTGTGTTTTATTTTCATATTGTTTTCTTTGGAAGAGCGAGATGGCGCAGGATGGGAATGTTCCAAGTGCAGTGATGTAAACTATTAAATTAAGTTATTATTAGAGTTCTAATCTCTACTTCTTTCCTCTACTTCTATGAATTTTAGTTAAATCCTGCACATGTAATACTCAGGCTATTTGACTGCCCTTAGGGGCTTCCCAACAATTGATATTTCCATGTATTAGTCAAATATATGAATATGATGATCATGTGTACAAAATGCAAAGCAATTGTTATTAAAATTTTCAAAATGTATTTTTTTTTATTACAACAAAATTTACAATTAGTAAACAAGCAAGTGAATCCATTCAAGTCTCATAAAACATGTGGGTTTACATAAGAATTTAAAAAATATCGCAGACTGTCAAAATGAGCAATTAAAATATTTGAAAACTTGTCACAGACAGAAGGAGACAATGAACACATGTTTAGCCACATCATGAGAAGAGAAACACTGGAATATATTGTAACAATAGACAATATTACTGAACAAAAAAAAAAAAAAAGACTCAGGAAAGTAACAAGAGAAGACATTAGACAGCTGCATCAGAGCAATGTAAAGACAGCGATATGAATTACACATATTTTATTTGTCCTTTATTTTCCAATGGCGTAGAGGCCCTCAACCAACCCAAGTCAGGCCTTTTGTGGACTTGTTTATGATTTGTTGGATTTTGCATTTAACATTTTTTTAAAGATGAGGTAGCGAATTTTACATCAACCTGCTTTAGTTGCCACTTAAGACAAGCATTGTACAAGGGGGCTTCAAATGAAAACCTTAAAAGTGTGATAGAAATTAAAATAACCATGCCATTGTCTTGTAACCTGTCAATATTGTTGGTAAGGATGTCAAGAGTGTTAGAGTGTTCAACACGTGACATCATGATGCAGATAAACACAGTGACGGAGATAAACACAGTGACGTCATAAGGACAGTTTAAAGATGGCTCATGGAAGTAGACACTGTACTATCACATCTCACAGAACTAGACATTGTGCTATCATGGCTCATGGAACTAGACACTGTGCTATCACATCTCACAGAACTAGACACTGTGCTATCACATCTCACAGAACTAGACACTGTGCTATCATGGCTCATGGAACTAGACACTGTGCTATCACATCTCACAGAACTAGACACTGTGCTATCACATCTCACAGAACTAGACACTGTGCTATCATGGCTCATGGAACTAGACACTGTGCTATCACATCTCACGGAACTAGACATTGTGCTATCACAGCGCATGGAACAACGTAAAGTAAATGCTTTTAACATAAAGCTTATCATGATCATTTTGGTTGTCGTCAACAATTTAAAGCATCAAATAAGACAAAATGTTGAAGATGAGGAACATGAAAGAGAATAAAAAGGAGAGGGAGAATGAAGTATAGTGTTGAAGAAAAGTACAAGAAACACAAACAAATGTAAGCTGTAAGCAATCCCATACCCTCTGATAACATCCTGGCAGCTGGTGATCTAACGCTCTCGGTGTCCGCTGCATAAGCACTCCAATTGATTCACGTAACAACGGCAACACACTGAAACAAAACAAGACTAATTAGCCAAGAAACACATTTTCTATAGTGAATCACTGCAGAGCATCTAACTTATTGCTATGCTGGTGTTGATAATGCTTCTAAAATATGTCCATGTTTCTACAAGTTCCATGAGAAGGAAGGCCCGCATAAAAAAAGAGATGGCTACCACACCTCACAATGTGATTATTTAGTAAATCCATTCACTTTCAGCCTGGCAGCATCTGCCACGGAATTACTTCGGTGGGTGTGTGCCCTTTCTCTCTACAATGTTCAAAGTAATTAATCTTTCTGATCCTGATCTCATGTACTGGTTCAAATATTTGCCTTGCCCGTGTCATGGTGTTATATTCCAACATGTCTTTCCCAAGTGTCATGCGGGTGTACGAGGGAATGAACAGGCTGATAGGTTAGCACTGAAGGCACCTCTTGGTTGTATTTTGCCTATGGACAAGGGGGGAGGTGGTCGTGCGCTTGTGGGACCAGGTGGAGAAGGCGGAGGAACAGATTGAGAACCCATATGTGGAAAGAATGAGATTGTGGGGGATAGGCTGGGGTTCTGGAAGAATCTCAAAACTGAGAGGGAAGACCAGGAGAACTTTTAATCAGTTAGCGGTGGGAACGATTAGTAGTATGACTCTTCACTGGCTGTTGAACGAGGGGACAGAGCACGCATGGGAATGTCCTGAGTGCAGTGATGTTGGTTCTTAACTCAACTCAACTTTCCCAAGTGTACAGACATTCCATTTTCCCAGAAAAAAATCACTGTTTCATGGAACTTCTCATATTTAGTGCCATATTTACAAAAGTTATCAACTCACAGTAGAATATCTAAAGTAGAAATTGAATGATTGATTGACTGATTGAATCGACATCACAGCATTCGAGGCATTCCCATAAGCACTCCGTCCCCATCCTCAGCAGCCAGCGAAGAGTTCCAACACCAATAGTACCAGTAGCAATCTGATTATATGTCCGTCTCGCCTTTCCTCTAAGCGTTGAGCGTCGGCCAGATCCCTTCGTCACTCCTCACTGACTCATTCTTGCCAGACCATGGTAATCCATTTGCTCCTCCGAGGTGTACACGTGCTCCCATAAGGCTGCAACCACGTCTGCCTTGTCATGTATCAATACTCCACCAAGTTCTGCAGAGCCAGCCAATCTCTCCGCCTGTTCATTTCCCAGCACACCGGCATGCCCCGGAGAAAAGATCCAGGCGATGCTTGTCACCCGTGACCTCCGAAGCGAAGCAAGTCACTCCGCACGAAGCCTGCCCATCCTCACCCTCGTCAGCATGCTTTCTGAGTCAGTTACAATCACAATGTGTGTGTGTGTCGTATTCTCCATCCAGAGGAGAGCCGCAGTGACTGCCTCCACCTCCATTTTTAAGCTGGATGTTGTGGTATCATATTCCAGGCTCTCCTGCACCAAACGTCGACCATTAGCTTTGGCTATGAACCCCCAGCCACTTCTCTCACCTCTTGACACCGAACCATCTGTGTAGATAATCACATCACCCGAGTGAGCATTGTCCTGAATTAGTTGCTGGATTTCCACTTCCGTGGCCCCTGCTGGCCACTCCCAGCACTCTCGGCTTAGTGATTATAACTCTGCCGACCACGTAAACGTTGGACGGAGGGAATAGCAGAGTCCATGGTAGAAATTGAAGAGGAAAGGCAAACAATGAAGTTTTATTGTAAGTGAAGTTGGACGTGTTGGCCAAAGGGTACAAATATTGCAGCTTTAATGTAAATGAAGTTGGACGTATTTACCAAAAGATGTAAAAATTGCAGCTTTAATTTAAATTAAGCTAAATGTGTTGGTAAAAAGATACAAACATTGCAGTTTTCATGCAATAAACATCCTTTTCATGACAAATAGAAAAACAGACAAAGATAAATTATCATATCTTACTTCTGTCAATGACATAAAAAAAAGGCATTATTCATATTTTGACCACATCTTGGTTCAATGCCACAACACTTATTACAAAAACACAAGCCTGTTTAAAATATGTCATGTAAAATACAGGTTTCATCGGGGCACATATGGGCGCATAAGTTTTAAGAAAACAGCAAAGTACAACAAGTAAAATCAGACATTAATAAGAAATGTCACATCTTGCTGCTACTGTTGCCATCTAAAATACTTACCTAACAGCAATAAGGGTGGCTATAAACATTGAGCATACTGGATCAGCAATCATCCAGCCAAACTGATAAATAAGTATTGAAGAAATGATCACACCGACACTGCCCAGGGTGTCGGCTAGAATGTGGAGAAAAACACCTGAAAAAAAGAAAGAAGAATATACTGCTAATGCATGCTGAAAGTAATGATTATGTATTTGCATATCTAATGTTAACTGCACCTGTGGCTTAGGAGATAGTGAAATATATAGCTTCATAATTTTTCCGACAAAATCAGCCACAGCCATCTGGAAGCAGGCTGTTGTGTGATTTCAATGTTATGAAAGACTGGCCATTCAGAAAGCAATGGTAAAGTACTGAACAAAAATTGTCCAGCAAATCATGAACAGCCAATAAATGCTGCAATGTCCTGTAAGGGACATGCAATTAATTTACATCTAATATTGGAGTCATGGTTAGTGTGCTTGCCTGCCAGGACTGTGGCCTGTGTTCATTGCCCAGCAGAGACAGGATTATTATTTTCTGACCTGTACGGCTGTGGGGTCAACCCAGTTGGCTGAGATGTAGAACATTTGATTACAAATATTCTGTCACTGAACAGGTTAGTCTCTTAAAATATTTAACATATGTATGAATGGAACAGTCACACAGCTTTCACAATCAACACAAGACTTACCTTGCATGATCTGTGCCTGGGCTATTTTGGCAGTGTTAGATGGCATCTCTTTATGTCCCACCTGGCCATGTCCATGCATATGGTCATCATGGCTGTGTCCATGGTCATCATGGCTGTGTCCATGATCTCCATGGCTGTGTCCATGGTCGCTGTGGCTGTGTCCGTGATCCACATGGCTGTGTCCATGTTTTTCATGACTAGAATCCTCTAAGCCTGAGATTAAAAAAAAAAAAAGGAGAGAAAAATATAATAACAATTCTGCCAGCATTATGTATAATAAAACCCAACTGTCTGCCACCATTTAAAAAAAAATAAGGAGCACCTATGGACTGAATGGTTTGATGTGCAATGAGAATGATCTGTCGACTAACTATGTATAATAAAAAAGGGTTTAAAAACAAGAAGATCAGCTTCACTGCAACAGGTTTAACCCCATATGGCTGTCTATTTCTGCACGGTGATCTGCCAAAAGTATCACACAGAGCATGAACTCTGTAGCTGCAGTGACAACCACCAGCAGTCTGAGAAAAATTGTACTTGTGAACCGAATGATGGATTCTGAAAATGATGACTCAATGTACACAGGGAAAAAAAAGGATGGATTTTGCAGCTCAATGCTTCTACATAAGAGGCAACCAGTCCCAGACCAAGCCTCCTTAGCTGCCTTTTATAATTTGCATGTAGGTTACAGGATTACAATTATTTGCTTCCTATATGGACCCTGGTAACATAAGTCCCTTTACTTTCCAGGAACTTCCTGGTACTCATTTTAGCTGGATAGACTTGGGAGACCAAGCAAATGAAAAACAAGCCCTGCCTCAAAGGGGACTGAAATATATGAGCACCTGCAGGGCAGGTAGGGGTGACGGTTATTATAGCATTTGTTCATCATCTCACCTCGTTCCTCTTGTACCTTGTGGTGTCGAGGTGAAGTATAAACAGCAGGAGAGTTCCTGTTTATGGGCATCATATAACGAGATTTCCATGGACTGTTATCCCCTGTCCATTGTTTATATGGTCGGCCTCTTCTGGTTCCATCTAGTCTGTACACCATTGCTTTTTGTGGTATACTGTTAGCTAGTAGCCTATTTATGTGGCCAAACCATGATTGATTGAGGAACCGACATCAGAGCATTCGGGGCATTCCCATAAGCGCTATGTCCCCATCCTCAGAAGCCAGCGAAGAGTTCCAACACCAATAGTACCAATAGCAATCTAATTATATGTGCGTCTCGCCTTTCCTTTAAGCGTCGAGCATCGGCCAGATCCCCTCGTCACTCTTCGCTGTCGCATTCTTGCCAGACCATGGTGATGCATTTGCTCCTCCGAGGTGTACACATGCTCCCACAAGGTCGCAACCACATCTGCCTTATCATACATCAATACTCCACCAAGTTTTACAGAGCCAGCCAATCTGTCTGCCTGTTCATTCCCCAGAACACCAGCATACCCAGGAGAAAAGATCCAGACGATGCTTGCCACCCGTGACTTCCGAAGCGAAGCAAGCCACTCTGCACGAAGCCTGCCCGTCCTCACCCTACTCAGCATGCTTTCTGAGTCAGTTACAATCACGATGTGTGTGTGTATCGTATTCTCCATCCAGCGGAAAGCTGCACTGACTGCCTCCACCTCCATTCTTAAGCTGGATGTCGTGGTATCATATGCCAAGCACTCCTGCACCAAATGTTGACCATTAGCCTTTGCCAAGAACCTCCAGGCATTTCTACCACCTCTCAACAATGAACCATCTGCGTAGATAATCACATCACCCAGGCGAGCATTATCCTGAATTAGTTGCTGGATTTCCACTTCCATGGCCCCTGCTGGCCACTCCCTGCTCAATGTGATTATAACTCTGCACAAGTCTGACTTGTCAAATGGCCAAACCATTTGTTAATTTACCTTATTTATAGGAACATATGTTAACGATATTAACACCCATCCACACACACACACACACCTTCTTCTGACTTGTATCCTCCATTGGAGCATAGGCCCTCAACCACCTTACACCAGACCGCCCTAATATTGCCGTTACCAGCAGCTACCTCTAGGTTCTCTCCATATTATTCATCTGTCTAGTCTCCAAGCGTTCTCAGGTCTCCCTCTATATCTCTGGCCTGTGGGATCTGCAGAAAGGACTTGTTAGTGACACTATTCTCAGGTTTTCTGAATGTGTGTTCTATCCAGCGCCAGCATCCTTTCCTCACCTCATGATTTGTGGAGATATGTTTGGTTCTCTCAATAAGCTCGCATTAGTGATTCTGTCATCCATTTCAGTCCTATTCTGCTCAGGCTCCAGTTAATGAATGTTTGTAGTTTATTAGTAATAAAATAAAATAGTTTTAGCCCTTCTCCATACTTCCAATCCATACGATATTACCGATAAGTACTGTTAGAGTTAAATATTCTATGTTTGTTATTATATTTCATTTCTTCTGACTTCCACAAATTTTTTAGTCTTATGAAAGCTCCTCTTGCCTTGTGTATTCTTCTCTATATGTTCCCTAGCCATTGCCTATATTGCATCCACAAATATATGTACGATTTCTATCTCTTCAAGTGAAGATTTCATCAAGAAATATTAGATTATAATTGCTTGATCTATTCTAATTATCTATGCATTTACCCTCTGAATTTGTACTCATTGTCGTGACTGCCCATCAAGTGTGTGTATTTTATCTTGCATCTGATTTTATATGAAGGACATGAATGAAATACCAGCTTAGTCAAGATCATGAAGTTGCTTTATCAGTCCACTGAATTCCATTTCTGGTGGTAGTTACTGCTGTCTTTATAACCCAGTCTATAATCAGTAAGGATAACATTTCTTTTAAATCCACCAGGACACATTCATTTCCCATCCATTTGAATTCCTTTCCTTTCATCCCACTTTTTAGTTTCTTTTCCTATCTGTTCATCACTCATCCCTTTTGTACTTGGATTAAAGTTAGTTGCTTATCCTTTACAGGACGTCACAGTCAACACCTGCATTTTTTGTGGTTGTAATCTCTTGGCAAATTTACGTTCAGTAGTTTGCCACTGCTTTCTGAATGACCGTCCCCCATACCATTTCGTGAAAAACCAACACAAGTCTGTCTGCTGCCAAATCGGCCACAGCTGTGTTTCAAATGCGGGTGAGCGTGATTACAAACTGTGTCTGTAACCCCTTCGCCATGGAGCCGGCTACTTGGATTATCTACGCTGCATTATAGCATTTAGATGTGGTTATTTGGGTCTGCAATCAGTTTTTAATGCTTTCTTAGTTTGGTTTCTTGGTATTTTATTTTTTAATCCACTGATAAAAACTTTACTTGAAATATTGATTTTGTATATGTCGCTTCTTTGTAGAGCTGTCACATATATTAGTTTGTATTTTCAGTCATGGCTCATCTGTGGTCGCTTCTTTTTTTATACCAACCGTGTTACAGACTTACCCAAGCCGTGACTGTGTCCATGACCACTGATTCCATGTGAATGACCATGATCTGATGACAAAACAACAGAAATAGATACAAGAATGCCTCTAAAAAAATTTTACAAGTAATTCATGCTCTTCTTCTTTGTACACCTTAAGACAACTGTAATATATTTAAAGAAAGTAATACATAGCTCACAGACTCCAAATACAAAATGCACATATTTTATTTGATTCTAAAGATGCATTTGCATATCCTTTGCAGGACATCTATGTCAACATCAGCATCTTTCAGCTGATTGTTGATTTCTTGGCATGATTATGGTCAGTAGTTTGCCATTGCTTTCTGAGCGGCCGGCTCACATACCCCGTAAGTTACCGACGTGATTCGAACCACTGCTGATTCTCACCAAGTCACGTTACTTAGAAGAGTATACAAGATTACGGAGAAGTCGCTAACCTCTAGGCCACGAAGCCGGCCTTATTTGATTCTGCTTATGTTTCTTTTACTTGATTCTATAATTAAAGAACGGGGGAAAAGGGGGGGGGGGGGGGGGGGAAGGGGTAGCGTGTTACAGGCGAGAGGATAGACTTAGAGAAAACTGCACCCCTGAACCGAATAATAGAGTAAATAATCGAACCCACAACCCTCAAAGCAGGCAGCTTAATCACTTCGCCACGGAGACCCCCATGATTCCATAATATTATGCCTTACCGTAATCACAGTAGAATCATTTCTGTTGTTTGTGTGTTGTATTTTTGCTTTTTGTTTGCAGATGAATGCCTGTCAAGTTTGTGTTTTGTAAGTGCATTCTGTAAAGTGCCCAACCCTTCATGTTTTCAATTAGAGATGCATATGTTGGGGGGGAGGATCTGAGCACCTATGGACATGTCCGGAGTGCAATGAAGATACCCCAACTGATAACTGAATTAGAGACTTTAAAACACTCAAACTAACAACCAAAAGATTATCAAAAACCAGAAGTTTTGAGAAAGAACACAAGAAGAATTGTAATACCTCCACCTCCATGTGAGTGTCCATGCTGGAAAGCAAAGATGCCTACAAGGTTCACAAGAAAACCCAGTACTGAAACCACAAACAGCCTCTCGTGTTTCACTTCTGGTGGTTCCACAGCTCGCTGAAAGTATACAGCGAATATGCATAATTAGAGTTACAATACAACTAAATGTGTAGACACAATACAAAGTAAAGTAAAGTAAATAAGGTAAGTAAGGGGCCCTGGCACATGAGCCTGATGGCCCACTGAGGATGTAGTGCTAGACATTTTGATAGGCCTATTGGCACTTGGTGGGTGATGTGGTCAGTTTCCTGTTGGCCACTTTTATTTCCCAATACATTTCTTGGTACCCATTTTAGGTTTGGTTGACCTAGGAGCCCATATTTTAAAAATCAAAATATGCCTGATACTGACCAAACCCATAACCACTCAGTCGGCAGGTGAACGGTAAGATACTAAGCTATCACGGCCCCTGAAAGCAAAGCAGCCGTTTCTATTTACGCACTCCCTCTTTAGCATCAGCAGCGCAGTGGCTAGCAAGGTTGCTTGTCAGCCCTTGCATCCATGGATTTGAATTTGCATCAATATAGATTTTTATTTAAAAATTACCAAGGGTCACAGGTCGACAAAGCCAAAAATGTGTACAGGAAATGTAACAGAAAGTAAAGGTGGCCAGCCTGGTACTGATTTCATCGCCCATTGAATTCCAACAGGTCTTTACAAATATGGGGCTAGCACCATATGCCCAATACAGCTCAAGGCGTGTAAACAGAATATCTTCTATCAATAGTTTTTAAATTACATAAAAATACAAACTTTTAAAATCTGCCATAAACTAAATTATATAGATTACAGAAAAAGACAAACTTTTTTAATCTGCCATAAACTAAATTATATAGATTATAGAAAAAGACAAACTTTTTTAATCTGCCATAAACTAAATTCTCCCCCGATTGTGTTTCCACCTTGTCGTGGTGGGGGAGCTTGAGTTTCTCAATGACCCTGAGAGCTATGCCGGCGGTAGTGTAGCTACCAGCAGGGCCTCCCAAGCCGGACAGGTCAAAGGGTAGAGAACAGACAAATAGAAACACCCTGGTCCTCCAGGTTGGGGGTTGAAGCGTGGGGTTAACATCCCCACATTTGTAAAAACCTTTTTTGTTACGAAACAGATACATGAGCCTCGATTTCGGAATGACTTATCTGGACAACGACCTTGGAACGTTAAAGGACTTTTGAGATTTGGAACATGGAATGTACGGACACTATATCGAGCTGGAGCGGCCGAAGAACTAACCCGCGAGCTGGTTGAATATCAAATGGATATAACAGCAATTCAAGAAATAAGGTGGCCAGGAGAGGGTACTTTAGAGTAAAATGGAATGATTATAATATATGGAGGAAACACCCAAAATAAACATGAATTAGGAACAGGATTTGTCATCAAAAAAGAGTTATGGGGGAACGTTTTAAACTTTAAAGCTGCTAATGACAGGATTAGTAAATTACGAATAAAAGGTAAATGGAAAAATATAACGATGATTAATGTACATGCACCTACTGAAGAGAAAGAAGATGATATTAAAGAAGACTTTTATAATGATCTGGAAGATTTCATAGAAGAAACCCCCAAACAGGACATCCTGATTGTGCTGGGAGACTTCAATGCAAAAATAGGTAGAGAGCAAACTAATAAAAAAAGTGGCCGGTATGGAAAGCCTACATACAACTTCAAATGATAATGGATGGAGAGTCATCAACCTGGCAGAAGCCAAAGGACTGCAGATTAGCAGTACCAGACTACAAAGAAAGGATATACACAAACAAACAAACAAAAGAGAATGATAAAAGGGCAGAATGTTAGACGGGCCTGCGTGCCCAATTCTTAACCCTTTCAGAATAAAGTTTTGTTGTTGTTGTTGTTGTTGTTGGAAATCATGCGACAAGAGAACCTATAATCAAATAGATCACATTTTAATTAACAACAGAATTGCATCAAACATACAGCAAGTTAGAAGTTATAGAGGAGCTGAGTGCCACAGTGACCACTTCCTCGTTGGAGCAAAATTTAAAATAAAACTTAAGAGAGCTTTCTATACTAAATTACAAAGATTACACCCAACATATAACAGAGAAAAACTACAAGAAATTACAGTCAAAGAGAAATTTACAGATGAAATCAAATGTAAACTTGAAACTCTGCAAAACCCTTTGGAGGAAAGCGTTGACCAAACTTGGTTGAACATCAAGAATACAATTCAATCTACCGCAGAAGAATGTCTCGGTGTGTTAACCACGCATAGAAAGAACAGATGGTTCAATCAAAAATGTGAAGAAGCAGTCATTAAGAAAAAGAATGCCAGACATTTATGGTTAAATGACATCAACAACATCCAAAAGGAAGAGCATTATAGAAATGAATGTAAAGAGGCTACAAAAATAGTCCGACAGCAGAAGCGAGAATATATGAGTAATATAATCAAAGATATGGAAACTAATCACCAGAAAAATGAATCCAGAAAGTTTTTTAAAGAACTGAAGTCAATGAAACGAGGGCACCAACAAAACACATATGGTTTAAAAGACAAAAATGGGAATATGATAAATACCAATGAGGAAATGTGCAACACATGGAAAGAATATTTTGTTGAATTACTAAATTGTGAAGCTCCAAGTAACACTTTCCCACAGGAAGAGGTTCTAACATGTGAACCACAAATTGAAGAACCTACATTTGAAGAAATCCTATATGTAATCACACGACTTAAAAACAATAAGGCAACTGGGACTGATGGAATTGCTGCTGAATTTATAAAGGCAGGTGGCCATGCATTACATCTAAAGCTATACGAACTAATAATAAAAATCTGGAGGACAGAAGAATTACCCCATGACTGGAAAGAGTCATTATTGATACCTATCTTTAAGAAAGGAGACAAGTTCCAATGTGGAAATTATAGAGGAATATCACTACTGTCCACAAGCTATAAGATACTATCCGCAGTATTACTAAATAGACTAAAACCATATTCAGAAGACATATTAGATGACTACCAGGCGGGTTTTAGACAAAACAGATCAACAATAGATCAGATATTTATCTTACGACAAATAGCCGAGAAAAATTGGGAATATAAAAGAGATCTCCATAACATTTTTGTGGATTTTAAAAAGGCTTATGATAGTGTCCATAGGAATAGTCTATGGAATGCTATGCAGGAATTTGGAATACCAAGGAAGTTAATCAACATGACCAGACTATGCATGGAAGATACTTATAATATAGTAACATATAAAGGCAGGAAATCAGACCCCTTTCCAAATAACATCTGGCTTGAAACAGGGTGATGCACTATCGCCGCTACTCTTCAATCTGGCTCTAGAGAAAGTTGTAAGGAAGGTAAAGGAGGAATGTGATATTGGAGGAACATCCAAGCTGCTTGGTTATGCAGATGATATAGATATTATAGGGCAAAGTGAACAAAAGACATTGGAAATATTGACTCACTTAAAGGAAAAAGCCCAACAGATGGGGCTGGTTATCAACCAAGATAAGACAGAATATATGGTAATTTCAAGAGACGGAATGGCTAAAAACTCTGGCCACATACAAATAGATAATATGACCATTAAAAGAACGGAAACATACAAATACCTGGGTACAATCTTCAACTGCTCCAACATCATAAGGGAAGAAATACAAACTAGAATCAACTCTGGAAATAAGATATACTATGCACTACAACATCTTCTAAAATCAAATGCGCTATCTCGTAACACCAAAATCACAATATACAAAACACTGATCAGACCAGTTGTGCTGTATGGCTCTGAAACCTGGAGTACAACGAAAGGAGACGAAGCCTTGTTACAAACCTTTGAGAACAAAATTTTAAGACGCATCTTTGGACCCATTAGGGATACACAAAGTGGAGAGTGGAAAAGAAGAAGTAACAAAGACATTTATGATCTGTTTAAGTCCCCGCTAATCACTGGTATCATGAAGGCTATTAACTACAATGGCTGAAGCATATAGAAAGAATGGAAGATAATAGGGAAACAAAACTCGCTTACACTCAGGAAATAAATGACCGTAGACCCCGAGGTAGACCAAGAAGACGGTGGAGAGATAATACATGTACAGACCTACAAGCACTTGGAATCAACGACTGGCAAGAGAAGGTCCACCAGAGAGACGAATGGAGACGGATTGTATCTGCAGCAAAGAACCTCAATGGCTCGGAATGCTGAAGAAGAAGAAGATAAACTAAATTATATAGATTACAAAAAAAGACTAAATTTTAATTTGCCATAAATTTCTTAACAAAAACAAAACAAAAAAAACGTCCAAACATTAACTGATTAAGTATCTGACATGTGGTGCTTGTACCTTTCTGGTTTTAATTAAAAACACTAATGTCTTTTCTTTTAATTTCTTTGCGCTGTGCAATTCTTAAACACAATCAATAATTCTCATGTATTCAACACTAAAACACACCAATCAATAAATTAAGAAGCATACCTCAACAGCTTCAGAAAAGATAAAGAATGCAATGAACAGCAGGAACAAGCCATTTACAAAACCTGCCAAGATCTCAGCACGGACATACCTGACAAGAAATATAAACAAGTGTAAACACTACGCAAAGCTGCAATAACAAAATATTATTCATACAATAAAATATGAATCAGTACAACAATGAGAAATATATGTTTATTACAATGATAAAAATATAAAACACATATACAAAACACTTTGCAATGCTAAAATCCTCAGAAACACATTAACTGCATCAATTTCTCTCTCTCTCTCTCTCTCTGCACTGTAGATACCATGTATTCTTTGGGGCCAATTCAGTGCAGCTTGCAGTCATTACTAATACATTTCTTCTTCTTCTTTAATTTGAAATATGTCTATAACTGCAATGTTGTCTCTTGTATGAATTTAACTGTCTTTTTTTAGTTCACTCAGTGGTCCATAGAGTTTACCTTCCACTGTCGTCTCTCTAATTAACCCTTTACAAGGCATAGCGTCCGATCTCTAAATACGAGCGTAGCGTCCGATTCCGGCGCGATACTATTATGCATTGTAAAAACGCGATCTCTCGGCTTTCCGACACTTCCGTCCGGCTACTTTCACTTTCGCCGATAGCTTGACAATTGGCCGCCATTTGTAACACGCTACTAATGACTTTTGAACAGGACTTTTACGGACTTGTTTTTATAGTTTTGGGAGTTTTACGCTGTTTTTCAAAATGGATTTCGGCGATTCTTCAAGTGATAGCCGAGATTTCGCTCTGTTCAATTTAAGTGACATTAAAGGGCACGAAGTTGACTACTAATCGGAGCTAGATATCAGTGCAAAGCGTTACTTTGCATTTAGCAGTCTGAGTCGGACTTTAAAGAAAGTGATTATGATTCTGAAAATGTGTTTGTAAATTGCCGTATAGATGACGGAAAATCACAAACAACATGCCGTATTTCGTAAATATTTGTGTTCATATATGGATTACCGACAACAATCACGTGAGTAACATATTCTGCATGCTTTTCCCTTCATTGTGTTGTTTATTTAACTAAAATCGGTTGACTAACACCTTATTTGTGCTGTTTTTACTAACGCGACCCAAAATTTTACCGAACCTGAAAAAATCTTGCCCATTCAGGGCTAAAAAACGGACAAGCGTCTGCCCTGTAAAGGGTTAATAATACATTTGGTGTTGGTCATTACAAACATATTTAACATTGTTCATTACAAACACATTTGATGCTAGTCTTTACTAATACATTTGATGTTGGCATTTCTGTTACATTATACATTTGTTTGTCATTAATAATACATATTATGCTAATCATTAATAATACATTTAATGTTAGCCATTGCTGATACACTTGATGTTAGTCATTTATGATATATTTGATGTTAGTCATTGCTGATATACATGATGTTCTTCTTCTTCAGCGTTCCGAGCCATTGAGGTTCTTTGCTGCAGATACAAGCTGTCTCCATTCATCTCTCTGGTTGACCTTCTCTTGCCAGTCGCTGATTCCAAGTGCTTGTAGATCTGTATGTATATTATCTCTCCACCGTCTTCTTGGTCTACCTCGGGGTCTACAGTCATTTATTTCTTGAGAGTAAGCGAGTTTTGTTTCCCTATTATCTTACATTCTTTCTATATGCCCCAGCCATTGCAGTCTATTTATTAGCCTTCATGATACCAGTGATTAGCGGGGACTTAAACAGATCATAAATGTCTTTGTTGCTTCTTCTTTTCCACTCTCCACTTTGTGTATCCCTAATGGGCCCAAAGATGCATCTTAAAACTTTGTTCTCAAAGGTTTGTAACAAGGCTTCATCTCCTTTCGTTGTACTCCAGGTTTCAGAGCCATACAGCACAAGTGGTCTTATCAGTGTTTTGTGCTTGATGTTAGTTTTGTACTTGATGTTAGTCGTTAATAATACATTTGATGTTAGTCATTGCTGATACATTTGATGTTAGTCATTGCTGATACATTTGATGTTAGTCATTGCTGATACATTTGATGTTAGTCATTGCTGATACATTTGATGTTAGTAATTACTAATACATTTGATGTTAGTCATTGCTGATACATTTGATGTTAGTCATTGCTGATACATTTGATGTTAGTCATTGCTGATACATTTGATGTTAGTCATTGCTGATACATTTGATGTTAGTAATTACTAATACATTTGATGTTAGTCATTGCTGATACATTTGATGTTAGTCATTGCTGATACATTTGCTGTTAGTAATTACTAATACATTTGATGTTAGTCATTGCTGATACATTTGCTGTTAGTAATTACTAATACATTTCATGTTAGTCATTGCTGATACATTTGCTGTTAGTAATTACTAATACATTTGATGTTAGTCATTGCTGATACATTTGCTGTTAGTAATTACTAATACATTTGATGTTAGTCATTAATAATACATTTGATGTTAGTCATTAATAATACATTTGATGTTAGTCATTGCTGATACATTTGCTGTTAGTAATTACTAATACATTTGATGTTAGTCATTAATAATACATTTGATGTTAGTCATTGCTGATACATTGCTGTTAGTAATTACTAATACATTTGATGTTAGTCGTTAATAATACATTTGATGTTAGTCATTGCTGATACATTTGCTGTTAGTAATTACTAATACATTTGATGTTAGTCATTGCTGATACATTTGCTGTTAGTAATTACTAATACATTTGATGTTAGTCATTGCTGATACATTTGCTGTTAGTAATTACTAATACATTTGATGTTAGTCATTAATAATACATTTGATGTTAGTCATTAATAATACATTTGATGTTAGTCATTGCTGATACATTTGCTGTAGTAATTACTAATACATTTGATGTTAGTCATTAATAATACATTTGATGTTAGTCATTGCTGATACATTTGCTGTTAGTAATTACTAATACATTTGATGTTAGTCGTTAATAATACATTTGATGTTAGTCATTGCTGATACATTTGCTGTTAGTAATTACTAATACATTTGATGTTAGTCGTTAATAATACATTTGATGTTAGTCATTGCTGATACATTTGCTGTTAGTAATTACTAATACATTTGATGTTAGTCGTTAATAATACATTTGATGTTAGTCATTGCTGATACATTTGCTGTTAGTAATTACTAATACATTTGATGTTAGTCGTTAATAATACATTTGATGTTAGTCATTGCTGATACATTTGCTGTTAGTAATTACTAATACATTTGATGTTAGTCATTAATAATACATTTGATGTTAGTCATTGCTGATACATTTGCTGTTAGTAATTACTAATACATTTGATGTTAGTCGTTAATAATACATTTGATGTTAGTCATTGCTGATACATTTGCTGTTAGTAATTACTAATACATTTGATGTTAGTCATTGCTGATACATTTGATGTTAGTCATTGCTGATACATTTGATGTTAGTCATTGCTGATACATTTGATGTTAGTAATTACTAATACATTTGATGTTAGTCATTGCTGATACATTTGATGTTAGTAATTACTAATACATTTGATGTTAGTCATTGCTGATACATTTGCTGTTAGTAATTACTAATACATTTGATGTTAGTCATTGCTGATACATTTGCTGTTAGTAATTACTAATACATTTGATGTTAGTCATTGCTGATACATTTGATGTTAGTAATTACTAATACATTTGATGTTAGTCATTGCTGATACATTTGCTGTTAGTAATTACTAATACATTTGATGTTAGTCATTGCTGATACATTTGCTGTTAGTAATTACTAATACATTTCATGTTAGTCATTGCTGATACATTTGCTGTTAGTAATTACTAATACATTTGATGTTAGTCATTGCTGATACATTTGCTGTTAGTAATTACTAATACATTTGATGTTAGTCATTAATAATACATTTGATGTTAGTCATTAATAATACATTTGATGTTAGTCATTGCTGATACATTTGCTGTTAGTAATTACTAATACATTTGATGTTAGTCGTTAATAATACATTTGATGTTAGTCATTGCTGATACATTTGCTGTTAGTAATTACTAATACATTTGATGTTAGTCATTGCTGATACATTTGCTGTTAGTAATTACTAATACATTTGATGTTAGTCATTGCTGATACATTTGCTGTTAGTAATTACTAATACTATTTGATGTTAGTCATTAATAATACATTTGATGTTAGTCATTAATAATACATTTGATGTTAGTCATTGCTGATACATTTGCTGTTAGTAATTACTAATACATTTGATGTTAGTCGTTTAATAATACATTTGATGTTAGTCATTGCTGATACCATTTGCTGTTAGTAATTACTAATACATTTGATGTTAGTCGTTAATAAATTTGATGTTAGTCATTGCTGATACATTTGCTGTTAGTAATTACTAATACATTTGATGTTAGTCGTTATAATACATTTGATGTTAGTCATTGCTGATACATTTGCTGTTAGTAATTACTAATACATTTGATGTTAGTCGTTAATAATACATTTGATGTTAGTCATTGCTGATACATTTGCTGTTAGTAATTACTAATACATTTGATGTTAGTCATTAATAATACATTTGATGTTAGTCATTGCTGATACATTTGCTGTTAGTAATTACTAATACATTTGATGTTAGTCGTTAATAATACATTTGATGTTAGTCATTGCTGATACATTTGCTGTTAGTAATTACTAATACATTTGATGTTAGTCGTTAATAATACATTTGATGTTAGTCATTGCTGATACATTTGCTGTTAGTAATTACTAATACATTTGATGTTAGTCGTTAATAATACATTTGATGTTAGTCATTGCTGATACATTTGCTGTTAGTAATTACTAATACATTTGATGTTAGTCGTTAATAATACATTTGATGTTAGTCATTGCTGATACATTTGCTGTTAGTAATTACTAATACATTTGATGTTAGTCGTTAATAATACATTTGATGTTAGTCATTGCTGATACATTTGCTGTTAGTAATTACTAATACATTTGATGTTAGTCGTTAATAATACATTTGATGTTAGTCATTGCTGATACATTTGCTGTTAGTAATTACTAATACATTTGATGTTAGTCATTAATAATACATTTGATGTTAGTCATTGCTGATACATTTGCTGTTAGTAATTACTAATACATTTGATGTTAGTCATTAATAATACATTTGATGTTAGTCATTGCTGATACATTTGCTGTTAGTTATTACTAATACATTTGATGTTAGTCGTTAATAATACATTTGATGGTAGTCAATGCTGATACACTTGATGTTAGTCATAACTAATACATTTGATGTTAGTCATTAATAATATAGTTGATGTTGGTCATTAATAATACATGTGATGTTAGTCATTACTAATCATTTGATATTAATCAGTACTTAGACATTTTATGCCAGCCATTACTTATATATTTGATCTTAGTCATTGCGGATACTACATGTAATGTTAGCCATTAGTAATGCATTTGATGAAAGTCAATACTAATACATTTGATGTTAGTCATTATCAACACATTTGGTCATTACTAATACACTTGATGTTATCTGCCAGTCTGTAACAGAGTCCTTACCCTTGCACTCTACTATGATCTGTTAAAGTGTCGCGTTTCTTTATATGTCAAAGTATTTCACCGGCCTGTGATCTCATTCATTAATTACCCTAAGCTTGGTAACTAACATCTTTTGTTAACTGCACTTACCCGTAAGAGAAAGTTTCTGTAGCACGCCATCTAGAAATTACGGACGCAGCAAGACCAGCCAGCAAGGCAGTGCAGTCAAAGAACATGTGAAAAGAATCTGAGATGAGGCCCAGACTGTTTGTCCATACTCCATACAGCAGTTCCACAAAGGCAAATGACAGATTTAAAATGAGGAATCCCAATAACCGACGAGATGTTTTTTCAGAAAATATTAACCTGTTGATGAAATAGACAAATATTAACCTGTTGATGAAATAGAAAATATTAACCTGTTGATGAAATAGAAAATATTAACCTGTTGATGAAATAGAAAATATTAACCTGTTGATGAAATAGAAAATATGAGCCGAGTCAAGAACTGACATCATAGATCTTGGGACATTCTTAGATGCACTCCATGCTCCTCTTCAACAACCAGTGAAGAGTCCCACTGCTATGGTACCAGCTGTAGTCTGAGTATGTGTCAGTCTGGCCTTTCCTTTAAGAGCTGAGTGTTCGTCATATCCTCTGGTCACTCCCTCACACCATTCTTTCTTACCCATGATGATTTATCTGTTCTTCCACATTATTCACATGATCCTAATGATGATTTATCTGTTCTTCCACATTATTCACATGATCCTAATGATGATTTATCTGTTCCTACACACTATTCACATGATCCTAATGGGCCCTGATCACATCTGCCCTATCAGTACCACAGAAATTGGTGCAGATCCAGTCAGTCTATCCACCTGTTCGTTTCTCAACACATCAACAGAAAATATAAGTTGATGTCTACTGTAAATTAAACATTCGAGTACCCAAACATTTACCAGTGTGGTTTGAAAAGAGAGTTAGATCAGTCTGCAGGAATCCCTGTGCAGTTGAAAAGCTATAAAACGTCATCATTAATTTATTAACACCTAATAAAATATGGTCATAGCATGAAGAAAGAAAAAGCATTTCATATACTGTATATGATAAACCATAAACGATAGCTCAAATATTGTTAGGTGTTAGCAATTACGCGGTTCCAGTCATGGGTGCAGGCGGTGGATATGAAGATGGAGAGCAGCCAACAGATAGTTGTAGGTTATGGTCTCCACCTTCACGACGGTATGCAGAGGATCTCTTTTTTGAGGAGACAATGGCTACAGTCACTGACCAGTATGGTCACTGCTAGGAAGGAAAGCAATGGCAAACTACCTTCTTTACAGATGCCAAGAAAATCATGTGTGGGCTCAATGCAGATGATAGTCTTGATTGCAGACAATGAACAGGACCTGCAACATTTAGTAGATGCGGTTGTTACACACAGTGAACAACTAGGGTTAGAATTAAATTGTAAAAAGAGACACAGATTATGGTCGTCACTAGGAAGAACGAAATACCACAATGCAATATACAAGTAAATGGGAATATTCTTCAACAAGTGAATAGGTACAATTATCTCGGAACCGTCATAGCATCTGATGGGAGATACCTTGAAGAGATTAGAACAAGAATTGCCATTGCGAAGGTAGCCTTTAGCAAGATGAAAAACATACTGACCAATAAAAAGATGTCAATTGAAACGAGAAAAAGAATGTTGAGGTGCTACATAGAACCTGTACTTTTATATGGATGTGAAGCTTGGACAATGAGCAGTCAAGATGAAAAACATCTGATGGCTGTAGAAATGTGGTTTCTGAGGAAAATGCAAAGAATGCCATGGACAGCCAGAAAAACCAATGAACAAGTCCTTCAAGAAACAAATGAAGATCGTAAACTGATTAGAGACATTAAACGTAGACAGTCAAAATTGTTTGGGCATGTTATGAGAATAAATTAATTGGAGAACTTGGTGACAACTGGTAAGATCGAAGGGAACAGACCAAGGTGAAGACCCAGAAGCAAGTACCTGGATGGCTTGGCCTTGTGGCATGGTCGAGACAGAAACACGGAGCTGATCCATGACTCTGGTGATCGAGTTAGATGGCAAAACATGACCGCCCACGCTTATCGGCATGGCACATGATGGATGGATGGGTGGATGGTTCCAGTCGGGTTTGTACAAACAGAAAGAGTTTGTTGTAAATTTGAAATTACCATGGGGATAATAGACGTTCCACATTTCACATTCAAACTCTTCTGAAGTTGCACCATCAAACTTGATTATACCCATCATGCCTGTATGGAATGATTCCACAATCGACAGAGGACTTGGTGGGCAGCCAATCTTCTTTAGTGCCTTGAACAGACCTTCACGACTGACCAAATCAAATGCCTTTGTGAGGTCGATGAAGGCAATAAATAGTGGTTGATTCTGTTCACGACAGTTTTCTTGCATTTGATATGATATTCTCATTGTGACAAAATGCAAGAAAAAAAATGCATCACCATGTGACCTTTTCTTATTTGGGTTGGGGAAAGGCCATGTCACTGGTCTGCTCCTCTGAAAGTGCTGTTGGCCTCGAAGGACGTATACCAATTTTGTTGCTTTCTTGACACAGACTGTGTCAAATGTTCATCACTTGATGTCTTCTTGTTAATAAATTGTAAGGTTCTACTATATTTGTTTAAACCATATTTCTTTGATCTTCCTTTTTAATATTATAGGCAGTCTCCATGGTGAAGTAGTAAAGCAGTCTGACTTGGGCACCAAAGGTTGTGGGTTCGATTCCTGGCCGCATCCTTCGGTCCACGAGTGCATTTTTCAGGTCATCGCTGGAGCTACGGAGTTCATGCTTTGTGCAATGCTCTCTGTGCTGCGGAAAGAGACTGAAGTACAAGGGATGAAAACCTGGTGCAATTAAGTCAACCCTGTCGACTTTTAATATTATAAAATCTTGAGGTATACATCCAAGCTGGTAAACTGGAACTGGAAAGTAAATCTGGGAAACACTGCCATGCACAGGTAGAAAAGGCCAAACATAATTCAAGAGCCAGCCCCTTTTTCTCAGCTAGAAGATTTTTTGTTGTTGTTGCAAATATAGGCTAAAAAATAATTTTAAATGCAGACGGCAGTAAAATATTCCCAGTTGTGTCAACCACAAAGAGCAATAAAAATGTTCTTGTTTCCTAACCTTTTTTTGCAGTAATTGAGTAACCAGCAACCTTTCCCCACCTCCATGTGCATAAAAAGACATTGTTAATAGAGTAAGGAAAACATATTAGCCTGTATGTTATCATAGCCCAAAAGGGAAGCAAAGAATAGCAACACTGCAACCTAGCAAGCATGTCATGAGAGGTTCGCATATGTGTTTGAACTCAAGTGAAGTCCATATATGTGCTACTACTACTACTACTAGTAGTTGCTTCTACTGGGGACTGATTTTTGTGTGTGGATATTTTTTTTTAAGTTGCATATCCCTTACAGGATGTTGCATTCAACACCAGCATTTTCCAGCTGCTGTTGATGTTCTTGGCAAGATTACGCTCAGTAGTTTGCCATTGTTTTCTGAGCGACCAGCTCACATACCCTGTAAGCAACCAACGCGACGCGATCCGCTGCCGAATCTCACATTCCTCACATGGATATACAGTATTACGAAGAAAGTCGTCAACCCCTTCGCCAGGGAGACTGGTGTGTGAATTAGCTTTTCCTATTACCAGTGTCCCTCGTCATGAGGTGAATCCACTCTAGTTTCAGAGGTACTTGTAATTAACATCTCCAAGTCAATATTTTAGCACAACTGACCAGTGTACAGGCTGAACCTGCTACCTCAGCGCCCTGGATGTTTAAGAACGAGTGCTCTTGTTCATTCGGCCATGCAGACCTCCAACAAAAAATTGATCCATGCCCCCAGAGAACACACTTTGTGGAGAAGCATGATTGCCCACGCCAGTCGGGAAGGCACTTGGTGATGACGATGTATTGCTCATAAGATAAGAAAACTGCAATAAACTTAGTTGCTCTTAAGATAAGATAGTTGTGGTAAACTTTTAATGCAGTAACATGTCATTTCCTCATTTAGGGAGGGCTTGGCAACTTCATCCTATAGAAACTTGAAATGAAAAATTAAAACAAGTCTTCAGTAGGAATAGACTAGAGGAAGGTTTAGTTGTATATTCTGTGAGTTGGTTTGGGTTAAATATTCAATTCAGCATAGAAAATTTAAAAGCATGCAAGCAGAGGAGGCAGAAGTGATGAATGTGAATCTGGCAATTAATTTATAAAACGTCCACCATCCATGTTAGCTCCTGGACTAAACGGTGCTGTCTAGCATTCATGTTTGACTAGCAACTGTCCGGTCTCTGTAAATTTTGTGAGATCGCAGACCCTCAACTCAAATTATTCATTAAACTTTAAATTTAAATAAATCGGACGAATTATTCATATTCAGAATTCATATCCACTGTATCAGCTAGTTTGAACTATTATTACCTTATCAAACCGAAGACTTTCTCTTTTATTTTCGAAGTCGGGCGATATTTATCTCCTGTATGTAGAGGTAACATCTTAAATATGGGTAAATAAAGTCTAGAAATCAAGTAAAACCATGTGAGACTAGGAGAGGAGAAATATCAACACCGACATCGTCGGCACAGACAGCTGTCGTGGCTGTTCTTCTAGCAGGAAATCAGTTTTCATAGTTTCGCAATTTACATCCATATTGTTAAACTTTAAGGAAGATAACAGAAATATGTTAACTCATAGTACATGAATTAGATTTAGGCAGTAATATCTAACATAATATGTTATTTTAGAGAAGTAACTTTAAGCTGTAATAATATGAAAACAAATAAGACAGCTCTCAATGGGCACTTGTTTGAGAGTTTACTTGTTGAAGACAAAATGGCGTCTGGTTTGAAATTCCCAAACTTATATCGCCGATTATATAAATAAAGTCTGTATCAGTTGTTTACCGTGTTTATTTTCTTAGAAAGTGACTTGGTTTAAATATAAAATACTGTCTTTCTTGTGACTGTCACTTTAATTTTGTTTTTGTGACATTTACTAAGGAGAGTTTATTTCGTCGTCTTTACAAAATTGAAATTGAATATTGAATTGATTGATGTCATTCATAATACATCATATCATTGTGATTGTGAATTGTGATTGCTGGGACTTAAAACAAAAGGTTTGAAAAAGAACGCAGCCTTTTGCGTGTTCAGTGAGCGTTCGTTATAATTCATAATGCAAAACACTACAGTTCATAGGGTCTTTCACTTGAAAAACGGTCTACGCCAGACAGCAACAAATATAATTCTTCTGTGCAGTCGTCACTGGCAGACTATAAACAGCTCAGTTAAACACTTTGCTCCCACGCCTACTACAGGACCCATAAGATACAAGTGCAATTATAGTCTGGATGTGGCTAATAAAGCGTCACAGAATGACAAGCTCAGGTTGGATCTAAAACTGACAGAAGACAAGGTTCCTGTATTTCAACCAAAACGTGCTGTGATACTGACCAAGATGACAAGATACGAGTATGAGAGAAAAATTTGTGTTGGAATGTCGGACACAGAGTTCAGAGAATATGTGAGTACTAGTAACAACTATGTCTTCATCATCATTATGTGCTGTGCCAAATGGCATTGGCATAAGCATAAGCATTCATGTGTCTCCATAGATCTCTCTGTGTTGTTCTGGATCACTTCTTTTGATTATATATCTCTATGCCATTGTCTTTTGAGGCCATCTAACATCACTTCTCTTGAAAAAGAGGCTTGACTGCTGCCAAGCTGTTACTGGTCTGAATAAAAACAAAGTGTGACTTAGAAGCTTGATGGACGGAAAAGCACTCACAGATACAGGTAAATGTTTCCATCAGTCTTTATCAACGAAATAACAGAAAAACAATAAAAAACAATGAACATAATCTCCACATTCAAAGGTAGTTCGATCTGCAAAGCTGGGAATGGAAAACACGTTGTCTACATCATACAAGTTATTATGTACTACTATTCAGCCATTGAAACGCTGCAGCCACATCCTCTACTTATATTCTCATGCTGGAAGTCATTATATCATACACCAGACTCTCCTTTTTATACAGTCTCTTTATCTTTGAAGCACCACCCACTCCATTTACCTTGCACCATAAGCCCATCCATATTATCACATTACTTGGGCATTAGTTACAGCTTATCACTTGTTGCATGGGTGCCTCTTTCTCACCCTCTGTCCATTCCTGACATCTTTGGTCAGATATAACTATCACTATATAAGGCTACCTTGTTGGGTGACTCCATGGTCCACTCCTTTATCCACACGATCTTACCAAGTTTACAATTTCTAATAATATCTTCAGCCTCTGCCACCCAAGAACTGCCAAAGAACATTGTTTGTCTCTTTCTTGTAGTTGTATATATGTTTTTATTAACTTCTTCCAGGCACTTGTTAATTACTCTGGCAACTAATGGTATTCACGTTTGTCTCAGAAACATGTCCATTGCTTTAAAAGTCGACTGAGCTCGGTCTCTTTCCACAGCATGGAAAGTGTCGCACAAAGCACAAACTCTGTAGCTTTTAGCGACAACCCACAGGAGTCTCCAAAACATTTAACTCGTAAACCGAAGGACACAGCCCAGAATCGAACCCACAACCTTCGGAGCACGAGTCACAGAGACTCCCATTGCTTTGGTAGCAATGTCCATTGCTACCAAACTCATCCCAGTGAATGCTTCTACCTCTGCTTATTATATAAAATGATTGTTCTGGCTATAGCTGCCTTCATGTTAGCTCTCTCATTCCAGCTAATCCTAGTTAGCTAATGCCTACATGCCCAGGAAGACAAAAGCTGTTTTAAGCTCATGTAGGTTGGAAGATGTTCATACACACAAATAAATATGGGCCAACCACTGCATGCTTAAACTAACACTAGTAAATCTAGTTCCATTAAAAAGGGGGCTGGGTAATTTTTTGAACTTTGTTAAGCAAGTAAAGGTGGTGAGGTAGTAAATGAGTCACTCCACCTCAGCGTGCATTGCGCTATAAAACAAGATCTATAAAAACAGTTGGATCAACACAAGTTGTTAAATTCATTGATAGACAAAGACTTAACTGGTTCGGCCACCTAGTGAGAATGAACCCAGTGTCGTCAGCAGCAGTAGAATACAACATGAAAATGGAAATATCAAGAGGCAGGGGAAGACCACAAAAAAGATGGATCGCTGGAATTATAAACACCTTAAAAACCCACATCTCAGCATACCAAGCGACCGAGCAAGCCCTAGTTTGGAAACCAATCATCAAACAAACCTGCGATGCCTAACAGCATGGAGCAGTGAAGGACAAAAGAAGAAAAGAAAACATTAAACATTATTTAGGCAGCCAACCTCATTACTCAGGAGCCAGCATGTTTGTTTTGCAAATGCAAACTTAGAGAATTCTTGAAATTTCAGGTGACAGGTAAACATTTTCATGCACCATAGCAACTGGCGTCCTGGATTTTTCTTGCTTTATGTTAGTATCAGATTAAAATGAAACAAATGTAAAAGGATATTATACTAAAGACCTGTTTTGCCTCATGAAGATATTAACCCAGTTATTAAAACAATGTTTATTCTTATAAAATTTACATGAATAAAAATATTTGTCCCAGTTTTCTGCTATCAGTTTATGATATGATAGGGCTATCTGGGCCTGAATGCACAGAGGAACAGGTGGACAGTCTCTGTCGACAGACGATGAACACGGCTGTCAAACCCTCATCCGACCACCCTCATGACATTGTCAGCATAGCTACATTTCAACTTCCCTAACTTGCCTGCCATTGTACATATAAGAAGAATTAAATTCTGTACTTCATGTTGTCACCAGCTTGACTCCAAAGATTCTGATTACTTGGGTCTCCTAGAACGTCACAAGAACCATTATGCTGCCTTGGATATTGTTCAGAAGGAACTTACGTGAGTCATTGTTTTTAGAATTAGTTGGAATAAAGGAGGGTTAGCTTGGGACGGGCCACTCATCCCATAGAAAACAATAGCTGCAGAACTCAACCAACCATGAACAGGTCTTCAAAGGCTTGTCGTGAATTGGATGAGGCCCTGTGCTGCATTGGGAGATGAAAGACTGCTGCAGAGGAAGAATTTTACAATGTTTCCATCTAAATAGAAATGGAAACTAATATAAGTAGCTGTATTAATGTTCATTTGTCTTTATTCAGTTGTTTTTGTTGATGATGATGAAAGTGTTATATCAACTATGTTAGTCCTGTCCTTTGTGAATGTTTAGTTTAGTCGATGGATCAACATCACGGCACTCGGGTGCAACCCATAAGTGCTCCGTTCTCCTCCTAACTCAAACCTGAGTCTGGAGAAACTCAGCTCAGCGCACGAACTCTGTAGCACCGGCGAGGATCCTGAAATACTTTGGATAGATTTTTAACTCGAAATTTTGCTCGGGCAGTGCCAGTTAGGCTACTCTTTTTTGATTTCCAATTGCCAAGGGATTTTTTACGTGCGCAGCAATACACATGGGCATCCGATCTCACTACCCAGAGACCAGGGGAAATTTTATTACTAGAAGTCCACGAGAAAAAATCCCGGTCATCACCGGGGCTTGAACCCGGGACCTCCAGCACTCGAGGTGGACAACATACCTCGAGACCATGCAGCCCCCTTTGTGAATGTGTTCTTGTATAGCTGACATGTGACACATTCTGTGTTTTCTTTCTTTATTCAGTCTTAGTCATATCAACATAAAGTTAAAAGGTGAAGACCTATAGCAGATACTGCTATTGCAGCGTGAGGTGTTAGACCTTCAAATGTTCCAGCACACAGCATATGAGATGAGGGTGGTCCATTCCCTTCCTCATCTTTACTTCCCAGACAATCACCAGAAAGTTCTGAGTCCACCCCAGAGCTGTTCTGATTGAAACAAATAATCCTGCCTCTGCTAGGGATTGAACTTGGACCATTGTCTTGGCAGGCAAGTGCACTAACTGCTATACCATTAAAGTAAAGAAATTTAATCTGGAATTGTAATTTTCACAATGAAAGTCAATTTCTGTAATGTTGACATTAAAAGTTAATTACTGTAATTTTGACATTAAAAGTCATTTTCTTTAATATTGACATTAAAAGTCAATTTATGTAATGTTAACACTAAAAGTCAATTTTCTTTGAACTGTTTCAGTAAAGCTAATATTGAAACCAGGATAGTACATCGGTTTGACCTCAATCAGAGTGTGGTGGATTGGGCGGATGTTGTGTTCACTGCTGGTGGCGATGGGACGTACCTGCTTGCAGCAAACAAGTTTATCGACACAAGCAAGCCTCTCATTGGGATCAACACAGATCCAGACAGGTAGGAGAGCTCTTCCTCAAGTGCCTTGCCAGGTAGGAGAGCTCTTCATCAAGAGTCTTGCTGACTGACATTTGTGATTATGCTTTTCTACATCTTGCAGTCTCTAACAGCATGGATTGATTCAGGTGCTAATACCATTCTGTGCCATGACAGAAAGCTTTGAAGAATCTTTTCTCACTCCTGTCGTCTATCACTCCTACAAATCTTTCCAGTTGTCACAACATGTTCCAGTTTTTCTGTTTGCATAATGTGGACAAAAATTGTAGCTCTCTAAAGTTCTGCGCAAGATAATTTCAATATGAGTAAACCTGCCTACAAATGGATATTTATAGCATATGCAATTCTGGTATGCGCACATTTTAACCCACGCCAGTGCTATAAAGTTCATACACCATGCTCAATGTCTCCTTGTTTGATATATAGGAGGAGGCAAGAGCACTTACGGAGATATCCATGTGCATTGAAAGTCATCATTGATCAAAAAGTGAAACAAACAAAGGCTTCCAGATGAGACCTACATTGATTTATTAAAACATCTGTTAACATTTGTAACAAGTTGTGTTACCCTAGAGGAGCTGTCTTAGTGTAGTAGTTAGGACCATGGCTCAGAGGGGGTTAAAGGCAAGAGGTTCAACTCATTGCGACGGATTTTGTTCTAACTCGGTCTTCTTTTCCCAGAGCGGCCTACTGAAAGCTTCGCATATGGCACAAACTCTGTAGCTTCCGCAACGATCCCCGGAAGTCTCAGAAAAAAATTACACTCTTGAACTGAGTGATAAAATCTGAAGTTGAACCCATGATCAAGATAACGTGGGGTAGTCAGCTTGACCCTTTGCCACTGAGACCTTACTTCGCAATGGCTCTGCCACTGTGACTTTACCTCTCAATTGCTCATCAACACTTCTGTTTCTATAAATATAATTAATGCTATTATCAAGGTCACATACAGTATACATACTGAAAGAAGTTGGAAATGTCCTTCAAAAACCTGAGTTCAGATATAACGACTTATGCAGGGGGCTGCAGATAACTGCTGAGGCAGGGGGCATGATCAACTACTTCAAGACCAGACCTTGGACTGACTAACCTGATGATGAACAGAGCATAGACTCTAAGCCAGCTCATGCCACAAAATCCTATCCTTTGTTTAGCCTTTTTACTAATGTCTTCCTGAAACATTTATTAATTGACACTTGCACAAAATAGGACTAAAAGGGTATGATAGGATCACCAATGCAGAGCTCATGGAGATAACTAGACAAATACCAGTGAACCAAGAGGTGAAGAAAAGACACTGCTGCTGGATAGAACATACAGTGAGAAAACACAAGGATAGTGTAACTAGAAAGGCCTTCATCAGGAATCCTCAGGACAAAAGAAATAAGAGTAAGGCCTAAAGAGACACGGAGAAGAGAAATAGAAACACATGAGTAATTCATTCATTCAGTAGGATGTCCTTTGCAGAACCTCGCTCCCATAACAACCTTCCGGAAAACTTCTCGATTACAAGCAAGATATAATGCATCCGATACACCCATCTGTAGATCATTCGCCACATCCTGCACCCATCTTCTCTTTGGCCTTCCTCTTCCTCTCTTCCCAGACATATACCCCTCCATTATTGTTCTCTCCAAACTTTCATGACATTTCAAGTGACCAAAATTTATCAGTTCTCTTTGTTTTATCGTCTTTAATAGCCAACCCTCTTCACTATTCAGCTCTTGAAGTATGGATGCATTTGTTCTTTTCTTTACCCAAGATATTCTTAGAACTCATCTGTAACATTTATTTTCAACGGCATTTATGCGCTGTTCAGCTTGTTTAGTAAGTGTCCAGGTCTCACAGGCGTATATTGCAATGGGAAAGATGCATGCTCTTAAAAATCAAATTTTTGAAGTTCTATCTGTTTCACTCCATAATTTATTCAGTTGTTTTAGTCTTTGAAGAGCAATTGATAGTTGTCGTTTAATTTCTTTCATTGTCACCATTGTTGGTAATCAATTTTATACCACGTCCAATTTTTCCTCATTAACATATATTTCTTTCTCCATAGTAGTTTTATCTGTGTGCATTATCATTGTTTTTGCTGTGTTAAGATATAAGTTGTGATTTTCACTATTTCTTTGGGTTGAGGTTATTAAGTTTTATAAACCATTCTGTGGTGTGGATAGTAATACTGTATCATCAGCATATCAAATCTATGGTATGTCATGACCACCGATATTTAGGGCATCATATTGCTCCCTGGTTATATCATCTCTTACATTTCTCATTATATTTTCGGCATACAGGTTAAACAAATAGGGTGACAGCACACAGCCCTGATAGACTCCTTGTTTAATGTCAAACCAATCTGATGTCTCGCCATCTATTCTAACCACTGCTTGTTGGTCTAGATAGAGCATTTTTATGAGTAATATGGGGAGGGTATGGACAGCTGCATGTGAAAGCTAAGGAGTGAGTTGGCTGAGGACCAACGTCCCAATGGCAGATAAAGGATGAAAGAAGAAGAATGTCTCATTTCTTTCCCATGGCATTTATCTCTGTGTCTACATTTGTACTGCATGTTTTAACGTGGTCTCTTTGTGTTTTATTTACTCATGCCCTATCCAGCACCAACATTTTTCAACAATTGATAATATTAATAAGTAATGTTGGGATGTTTATCAAACCTAATATATCAGTGAAGTGGTTATTTTATTTTACTTAATAGGTCAGAGGGTCACCTTTGTCTGCCAAAGAATGATTACCCTGCTCCTAAATTTGGCAATGCATTGAAAAGACTGTTAGCTGGTGAATTTGGGTAAGCATGTGATTTTATCTGTCTAAATTCAATCCTGGTCTGGATGTGTCATGACTGTGTGTTTCTGAAATGCCAGATGTGCAAGACTGCGAGGCAAGGTGTAGAAATCGGAAGACATTCTAGACAACAGAAAAAGTATTGGAATTGCCGGTCTCTCTGGCCGAGGGGTTACAACACTTTCTCCGTAATCCCGTTTATCACGCAGAGTCTCGTAGCGGACGAGAGCTGGAAGCGGTTCGACCCCCGCTGGTGACTTGCGGGATAACTGAGCCGGCCGCTCAGAAAGCAATGGCAAACTACTGAGCTTAATCTTGCCAAGAAATCAACAGACAGCTGAAAGATGCTGATGTTGACAGCGATGTCCCGTAAAGGATATGCGAAAAAAATAATATTGAAATTACAATAAAATTATCTCGAAATTATGATTGGACTAACAGATAATAAATAGCATTTTCACACCAGTCCTATGCTACCAATGTCAAACTTGGACATTATATAAATCACACTTATGCAACATCAACACCTGTGAGATGAGATGCTTGAGGAGTGCTGCCAATTTAACCATCCGAGACCAAATAAAAAATTATGTTATTAGACAGATCAAAACCTTGTGCCACATATATTCTTCTTCTGCGTTCATCCAGAGTTTCTTTTTTCGGACATGATTGCGTTGTGCCTGTTTACAGCAGAGCTGCGTTCTTGCGCCGTTAGGCCGACACATCCGACTTCTGCTGGCATTTGTTGACCGGGTTAACCTTCCCGGAATGCCACATATATTGAAATACAGAAGATCAAATCGTTTGGCCATTTTGTTAGAAATGCAACAACTTCAACTACCAGCACTGGCCTTACGTCAAATAACATCTGCTACAAGATCAAGAGGACACCCGGGAAGATAATGGATTAGCGACATCAAAGACCTTGTACAATCACATGGAGTGACATTATCCAGTGCCACTGATTGGACCCTGGAGCACCAGCTATTCCTCCCCATGACGCTTGACGGCAAAAGTGGAAAGTGATGATAATGATTGGACCTTGCTGGGAAAACAAGTGTGCTTGGATGTTTGGCCAACTATTGCTTGTGTATTACCAGGGCCCATAAGGGAAGCAAAGAGGGGGCTGAGTGGTCTCGAGGTATGGTGTCCACCTCGAGTGCTGGACGTCCCGGGTTCAAGCCCCAGTGAGGGCTAGGATTTTTTCACGTAGACTTCTAGTAACAATATTTCCTCTGGTTGTTGTACACGTAAAAAAATCCCTTGACAGTTGGAAATCGAAAAAGAGTAGCCTAACGGCGCTGCCCTGGCAAAATTTTGAGTTAAAAATCTAACCAAAGTATTTTCAGGATCCTCGCCGGTGCTACTGAGTTCATGCACTGAGCTGAGATTCTCCTGACTCAGGCTTGAGTTAGAAGTAGAACGGAGCACTTATGGGTTACAGCAGTGTGCCGTGATGTTGATCCGTTGACTAAACTGGAACTAAACTAGGGAAGCAAAGAATGTTACCACTGTAACCAATCATGCATGTCTGAAGAGGTAACTTGGAAGAGTTGTGCTGAGGGCCTGATCACATAGAACAATTCGGCCACAAAATCCAACGAACCATGAACAGGCCACATTATGAAATAATAACTCGGCCAACCAAGAAAAATGGAAGCTTTTCTAGAAGAGGTCAGCTCAAGAAGAGCTTTGACCTGCTGCGGATAGAGTGAATCAGAATGTTATATACAGACGTGTTTATCCATACAAAAGAATAATAAAGCAACATAGTATCACCAGACTACAAAAAATGGAAAACCAAATTGACCATATCTGTATTAGCAAGAAATTTAGATCATCTCTACACGAAGTACAAGTTTATAGAGGTGCAGACATAAATTTATATCACCATCTGCTGGTAAGTAAAATGAAGTTGAAACTCATGTGCCATCTCCACAATGAAGGTTAGTTGCAGTGTATCTCTAATACTGTCACTTGCTATGATTGTACATGACAGATTGCTGTTCATTCATCTCTTGGTGATATCTTCCTATTTTCATTATATTCATTGTAATATAAAAGATCTGACAAATTTTCCAAATTAAAACCTTGAATTCTCATCTTCAAATTGTGTTAAAAAAAATGCCGTCGTTCATACATTAGAAATCAAGAGCATTTTGAGCATGTTATTTTATGTCTGGGTCTACATTTTCAGTAACCTCTTGGTAAAAGTGATGTTTAGGCCAGTATCTCGCCCATGGCATCTGTAGTGCTGCTTTAACCCTAGTTCTGTACTGGTCAGAAAACTCTGGCCCTTTTACTAACAGGTAGTTTTACTAAGAGCCACAGTTGCATAATGGTTAGTGTATTTGCCTGCCAAAACTTTGGTCTGAGTTCAATCACCAAGAGACAGGATTATTATTTTCCCGACCATTGCAGCTTTGGCATCTTCCCAGCTTCATAAAAGACAGTTTTCAGAAGGAAAGGTGACAAAGAAGGGAACAGGCCAACCCACATCATGTGGTGGCCAGTAGAATGTATGAAGACCTAATCTTCTGACCTTAATGGCCCTTTACGTTTGATTAAATTAAAAATATTGACTTTGCTGTAACTTTTAAATTAGGTGGAAATGGAGACAGCGAATCCAGGTAACCATGTCAGGACGGCATGTCAATGATGATCCTGTTGAACTGCATGACCAGCAGCTGATTTTCCCAGAGCACCGCTTCACTGAGCATATAGCAGAGGATGAGCAGGTCCGCGTTCTTCGGCAACATGAACCAGAGACGATGCAATTTCCTTCCAGAAAACTGCCCTGCTTGGCTCTGAATGAAGTTTTTGTTGGGGAGTCTCTGTCTTCAAGGTGAGTGACGGATGCTGCTGTAGATTGTGACATAGAGTTGGTAGTTATTTTATTTAGACCTGACTGGCATTGTTTTGATATCATAGAGTTGGCGGTTATTTTATTTACAGCTGATTGGCATTGTTTTAATATCATAGAGTTGGCGGTTATTTCATTTAGAGCTGATAGGCATTGTTTTGATATCACTGAGTTGGCGGTTATTTTATTTACAGCTGACTGGCATTGTTTTAATATCATAGAGTTGGTGGTTATTTTATTTATAGCTGACTGGCATTGTTTTGATATAGAGTTGGCGGTTATTTTATTTATAGCTGACTGGCATTGTTTTGATATCATAGAGTTGGCGGTTATTTTATGTACAGCTGACTGGCATTGTTTTAATACCATAGAGTTGGCGGTTATTTTATTTTACAGCTGACTCGCATTGTTTTGATATCATAAAGTTGGCGATTATTTTATTTACAGCTGACTGGCATTGTTTTGATATCATAGAGTTGGCGGTTATTTTATTTACAGCTGACCAGCATTGTTTTGATATCATCATCATTATGTGCCTGTTAAGTGATGTAGAGTTCATGTCTCTCCACAGATCTCTGTCCTTGGTGTTCTGGCTCAATTCTCTTGACCACATTCCTCTATTGTAGACCACCAAGTATTGTTTTTCTCGGTCTGCCTCTGTAACGCTGATGACTCCATTCATTGTATTGTTCTCCAGTGCACCTCTTTTCATTATATGACCAAAGAATACTATTTGTCTCTTTCTTATAGTTGTGTATAATGTTCTGTTTTCACCAGGCAATCGTTGTTAGTGACTCTAGCCTTCCAAGGTATTCACAACATTCATCTTATAAACATCTCCATTGCTTCCAAGCTCTTTCTAATTTGTTCATTCTTTCATCTTATCTTGTTCCTCTTGTACCTTGCTATGTCAAGATGAAGCATAAACAGCGGGAGAGTGAACGTTTATGGGCTTGTATCTAGATTCCCATGGACTCTGCTAATTCCCTGTGTTCTTCTTAGTTTTTCTATGAGCAGTATGAAAATCCCCTGCCGGCTTGCTAGGACAGAAAATTCTGACCAAAGGGAGTCGTCGTTTCCCCCCCCCCCCCCCCACCTCACAGTCATTGTTTCCTGGTCTACACCACGGGGAGGTGGGGTTGATTTGTGTAGTCTGTGGGTCATCAGCAGGCTAGTAAATTTCACTTTTCACCCCTCCTGGGAGAGGCTAGCTGATACTAACGCTACTGGCTGTAGGACTAGGCACAGTCCACACCATGTTCATTCACATTCCAAGTCACTACTTTACAATAGAACAGATTCAATAGACTGTTTCAGTGCTGTCTTTCTGACATTTGATTACAGTGATTTAATATATAAAATACTTTTCATCTTCTGAAATGCAAAATGTTTTGATATAATGCTTTCTAATCATGTCACAGAAGTCTGTGTGACCGTGGCATTTCATGTGCTTGCATGTAAACTTCTGGTGCGATAATGACAGAATGGTAGTTTCGACCCCTACATTGGTCAGTTGGACTTCAACGTTGATTTCTTATTCAGAAAGCATATTGCACTACTGCTCGTAAAATTGCTAGAAAATAACCTGGGATTAGGGATTATAACAACGTCCTGCAAAGGATATGCAATGTTGCTCTTAAAATCATATCACCTTCATTCCTTATGAGATCCTGTTCTTGCCAGTGCTGCTGAGTTTATAACTGAGGTCCTCCAGGTGTGATTAGAGGGAGGAGATAAGAGCACTTGAGGATTTCTCCTTGTGCAGTGAAGATGATATTGCTAGTGGTGTTAGTCTGAGCATGTTATACTTGTGTGATGTATCTGCAGGCTTGTTGTGCTTTAACATGCCTCTCCGCTTTAAATCTAGCTCTGTGACAGCCTATATGCTTATTCTTAGGAACTTAATGTGGTGACTTTCACTTTCACACACTATATAGATTTGCATATTATTATAAATGTGACTTCTGTTTTTAAATTTTGTTGAAAGATTGTTAATGTGTGCATCATGCACATGATTTTTCTACCCATATCTGGAAAGGCAAGGTCATTATCAAAGTATCCAGAAAGTGGTGGTGGAGGGAGGATGGGAGGGTATAACATCCATAGGATGCCTATGTGTGCTATTGGTTTGTCAGAACTGCTACCTGTTCCAGTTTTTACATGGGACAGTGAAAAGCATTTTGTGTGATTATTATGGAGTGACCCTTTGCCATGAAATTGGAACCGTGACTAATGACTAACATCCATATGTTCCTTATTTTAGCCGCTTTGTTTATAGACTCAACTAATAAATGATAATACAGCAGTCTGTCCTGGCTATACTAACATGTGTTCCCAACCTGTTTTTGTATATCCTCAGAGTGTCATATTATGAAATTACTACAGATACCACCAAGGAGAAACAGAAGAGCTCAGGTGTTACCGTATGCACAGGGACTGGATCAAGCTCCTGGCACTTCCATATTAATCAACTGTCAATGGATTCCGTGGAGAAGATACTTGAAATTGGTATGATGAGATTCCTTCCATTCTTTTCCTCGAACCTATGCCAGTCTTGTCTGCCTACGCTTGCCTACCAATCCAGTGGTCATGTGTTTGAGTCTCCATTAATCCTTTAAAGACATTGACCTGGGCCCCAGGTTGACCCAGCTTAAAATGGATACCAGGAAATGTCCTGAGAAGTAAAGGTGGCTAGTGTGGTATTGGTTACATCACCTACCATGTGCTAATTATCATCATCAGGTGCCCTGCCAGCTGGCGTAAGTGTTCATGTCTCTCCACAGATCTTAATCTTTATTGTTTAGGAACAACTCTGTTGATGATATTCTTCCATGCCATTATCTTAGTCCGTCCAGCATAATTTCTCTATCTGCCTCTGCCTCTTTTTTCCCATTGATCTTTCCAATTGTCACAGTGTTCTCTAATGCCTCTCTTATCAAATGGCCAAAGAAAGCTGTTTGTTTCTTTCTTATAAGTTGTATGTGCCAACTGGTCTAAAAATTGCGGTGTCACTATAAGTACTTATAGGTGTGTATATAGGCATCTTTACTTACTTACTATGCAAATCTTAGTTTTTGTTAGAGGTATGGCAGAAAGAATCAAAGATGTATGTACAAGAGAAACAGCTCTGAAAAGAAAACATAATAATGTGATAACAGCTCTTTGGAAAGAACTACTGCAAGAAAATAATGCAAAAAGCCATGCAGAGTAACAACAAATTCATTTCACTGCTTTCCTCAGTATTATGCATGTTTATCTGGTCTGTGCAGGGTATTTTTGGTCAAAAGCCTTAGTTTGTCAGAAACATCTCTTAATCTCTCCAGAATAATTCTGCTTACCATTCTCAAGGAGCTGACAGTAACATTATTCCTCTATAATTTACACACTCATGTAGGTGCTCTTTCTTTGGTTGCTTTGCCAGATATCCTTCCTGCTGGTATTTCTTCAAATTTCCAGACTCTGCTGAATAATTTCTGCAATAATTCAGTTGACATGTTTATAGTAGCTGTAAATAGCTTCTGCTGGGTGTCAGGTCTTAGTCAGATATGACTGAGCTAACGTATGACAGTGGACGGTACTACCTGCTTTCTGTTAGCGCCGAATGTTGGTCGGCGCTTAACAAACTCGACACTCCACATTGTACCAACGACTTCGGGCAGAAGAGGGCAATTGGGAGGGTGCAAGCCTTACCCTGGTGCGAGGAAATGCAACCTAAAGACAAAATGTCATGGCAGGGCAGACCAGGCCCTAAGCCTTGGTTAGCAGCTGGTCTAGGATCGAAGCTCCGACAGGTGGACAGTTAGAGTATTGCTTTGCTGATCCGGAAGCTTCTGCAGCTTGTCTTGTTCCAGATGTATAGGTGTTACCTTTCCTCTGGAGTGAACTAAGCAGGCCGGGAGAGGGATTACGCTACATGGGCAACACATGATCTCTACATTTTAGCCCAGGCTTTGTGCTATGATTATTGCAGATAAGTCACACACCGAGCGTGTGAGACATAAGATGATGCATGATGGTGGAAATTACCACGTGTTCACGTGCACCCACTGTGGACGAACATTTACATCGCGAATTGGCCTTATCAGTCACATTCGCTACCGCCATGGGTAATAGTTATTATGCCTTTTTGAAGCACAAACTATCATCTGTCAAGACTGCAAGGTGCCAATGAATGAAATAGCTTCTGCTAGGATACCACCTGAACCAGCAACTTTTGCTTCAGGAGATTCAGTATTATATTCGTGAGCAATAAATGATTACTCAGATGTGCTGAGCCTTTAGCATTTAGGCGTTTAACACCAGTTTTGTGCAGACAGAAATACTTTATAGTCATTCTTAGACTACCGAGCGGATAACAAATTCTCCCCATTAGAACAGTATCAGTGACTATATGTGTTAAATATTTCAGCCAAAATATAATTCATTTATTCACCTGGTGTAATATATAACACTGCAGTGTGCAACTGGTGAGGTGCAGCGAAATATGCCAGGCAACAAATTATGCAATCCATTATTTGTGGCTTATTTATTTAAATATCAAAGATTTATTACAGATCTTATCAGTCAATAATCCTCTCTCTGGGAGAGGGGAGATTAGTAGGAAAGAATTGAAACATATGCCCAAAAAATAACTTTACACGAATCACTATTGTTTTTCTTTTCAGCCAATCACATATCTGGCAGTAATTTTCCGATTCAAGATAAAGAAATGACAGAAAAAGTTATGAACACTTTCAATAGTAGTTTACGCTTTGACCCCAGCGAGCCACGTATGGCTTACACTATACGTGACCCTGTGCGAAATGGTGAGTCTGGGTTTTAATCAAGTCATCACATTGTCTTTCTACCAGCACACCTCTCCAGCTGTTTCATTGCCTGTCAGTCTGTTAGTTGTAATTCTGTAAATTCTGTTAAGTAATTTTGGCCAGTTCTGCTGCAAAGACATTAATATTTTGTGGCCAGATTGCAGAGATGAATGAAAAATAACATGAAAGTGATATTATAGAGATTACAAGATTCTGCCATGCCAACCTCCTGAATTAGATTGCAGAAGTGACTGAAAAAATAATGTTCTTGAGAGTACAAGAGTCTGCTGTTCTGACCTCCAAAATGAGATTGAAAATAATGTGAGTTATGCTCTTGAGAGAGAATACAAGACTGCCAGGAATGTATACATAATCACATAACATGCCAGTACACATTATTTGTGTATTTTCATCTTTCATATTTTCACTTTTTCTGCCCCATGATTTCACCTTGTTCAATATGAAAAATATTGCACAGTCTTATCAGTTTTAGCATTGCATTAACATGCTTTAAGATATGTAATATGTATGTATAACATGTTTCCAGTTTTGGGTTGATGCTTATCACAGTTTTTCAACGTATGTATGTGAAAGTGTGAGTGTCTGTGTATATTAATTTGAGTGTCTGTGTGAAGCAGAGTGCACATGTGTGCGTTATGTTATGTATGATTGAATACATATGGGCATGAAAGAGAGAGAGTATGAATGATTTAGTGATTGTGAATGGGTATATGTAAGGAAGTGTGTGTGTGACTGGATGTATGCTTGTGTGAATATTTGTGTATTTGCGTGGGTAAAAGTGTGTGTGTCCATTATGCATTTATGGGAAGGAGTGTATGTGTGTGCCTTGCTAAATGTGTGAGTGAGGATATGTGGGTGTGAGAGAGAAAGAGATTATGTATATATGTATGTATAAGTAAACTTTTGTGAGTGAGCATATGGTATGCAGGGTAGTGTATTATTGAGTGGGTGCATAGCTGAGAGTTTGTGTAACTGATTATGCAAGTATGTGTGTGTTTATGAATGTACGTGTGTCTGCATACCTGTCTCATAACATGGCAATATGCATTGTTTATGTGTACAACATTCATTTGACAATGTATTTCTCCTATGTGAATGTAACATACACAGTTGATGAATGATAGATGAGTGATTGGAAGGGCTGAATGTAAGACAGGCCTCCGTGCCCAATTTGTAACCCCTTGAAAATAAAGTTCATTCGATGACATGTAATGGGCTCTTTAACCAAGTTTTCATTTGGTGGACATTTAAACTTTTCACTTAAAAGGAATAAGTTGTTTCAGTTTAGTAGGGCATACCTTCAATCGACATTTACTATTGCTTTGGGGATGTGCTGATGAATGCCTGAACACTGCATCTCAGACATTCCCTACATGTTTTGTTTAGGCCTATTCTGGCCATTTATCTATGGTGTACGACGTGGATGTTTGGCTGACACGGTTCGTACATTTTCTATGAAATACTTTCTTGCTTACATCATCTCTCAGCAGAATGTGACATGGTTCATATATTTTCTATAACATACTTTTTTGCTCGCTCCATCTTGAAGAAAATCTGACTGCAAGCATTACACTTTAAACAAAGATGGAGTCATGCTCAAATACCAGCCCTGAGAGAGATTTTCTCCTCATTTATGTGTGTGTGCTTGAAAGAGCATTAATAAGGGGTGAAAAGGGGGTACTTTTCCTGCAATGTCACAGTATTTACTTGTTTTCATTTTGGCCGCATAGGGCTGCAACATAATATAATTATGTAATTAGTGAGCTATACTCCGTGTAATAACCGGCTCCCCGGCAAAGGAGTTATGGATGCAGTTCGTAGTCCTGCATACTGCGCTTGAAACACAGCTGGGGATTTGGCAGCAGACCGCCTTGCGTTGGTCGTTTATAAAATGGTATGTGTGCCAGTCATTCAGAAAGCAATGGCAAACTACTGAACGTAAACTTGCCAAGAGATCACAGACAACCAAAAAATGGTGGGGTTGACTGATGTCCTGTAAAGGATATGCAATTAATTAACTAACTACAAGTAATGCATTTTTTAATTATTTATTTCAGCTATCTATAAAGCTGAGCATACTGGCGGATTTGCGAAAAAGTTAGTAATTGTTTGTTTTGTGTGTGTGTGTGGTAATGTTAGATAGTAATGAAGAAAACAAAAACAGTCATTAATGTAAATTAACCCTTATGTAGAAACTGACACTGTAGAAAACGGTCTCGCTACCTTGTCATCATCATACCAGGAGTTGAAGAGCTCATCGCTCTTATCCCTTCGGCAACATCAGAGGATTAGAGTCTTGATTCCCAATATCTGCTGCAGATAAGGAGGAGGAAAGCTTATTTTGTGGAGTATGATAGTGTTTTATTGAACAGTTTGTCTGTGGCATATTTCCCTTGTACTGGGTTACAGCTTTAAACATTGAGCCAACCAACTCCCTTGTCTGACACCACATTTTTGATTTTAATGACTGAGACACAGAAGTGAGAAAGTAGTATCCAGCCTTATACAAACTGAGGGTCCGTCTATCAGCAAACTAAAGATAGGAGCTACTGGTGAATGTAACTAGAATTCATATCGTGACAGAGATTTGCTGCAACATAGGAAGGACATAATACATTACATGTCTGGTCTGTACCAGCTCTACTGGAGACCAGCTCTACTTGAGATCAAATGGACAAGCAAATATGCAGGTTTACTTCCAAAAGCAGAAAAGAAACACAAGGGCTCCAATTACAACATGTTGACAGGGCCTGGGCATGTTTTCGCCCCTACATATCGGAGAACAAACTGAAAACGTTAACTGCAGTTTTTAAATATGTTTTGGTTTGCCATTGAAGGAATATGTAGTAGTAGTCATATTTTATATTATTTTTCAAGTAAAGTAACCACTAATTATGCATGAGACACACCAAGGCACTAGACAAAAAAAAAATATTGCAATCTTTGTTTAAAATATTGGTTATTAACAAATCAAATATACCGACACATCCACCCCATTTGCATGATTGAAATCCCCATCGAGGCAGATTTTTAAAGCTCCCAGGTCGACCCAGCTAAAAATGGTTACCAGGAATGTCCTTGGAAGTAAAGGTTTGTATTTTTTTCCCTGCATTTCCATCCTGTTTCAGGATATTGCGGTCAACACCAGCATCTTTCAGCTGTATGTTGATTGCTAGGCTAGATTACGCTCATCAGCACGCCACGACTTTCTGAGTGACCGGCTCCATACTCTCATAAGTCACTGGCGCGACTCAAACCACTTCTAATTCTCGTGCGCTCACGTCAACCACGAGAGTATTCGGGGTTAACGGAGAAAGCTGCTAACCCCTCGGCCAGGGAGCCAGCTGGAAGTAAAGGTTGTCTCAAGATATTGACCCCCTCACCCATCGAGTGCTAAAATATGGGGCTAGCACCATATACCCAATAGCTTCAAGGCATGCAAGAGGACACTACCCTTACTTTTTATTTACATTATGATAAAGTAATACTTCTACATATATAATAGATTTTAGCCAATATTAGATTTTGAAAATCGGTACATAATTTTATCCAGTATAATTACTATAATTTATCTGGGTCCCTTCTATCCCAGGTTAGTCATCCGCTCCAGAATGTGGGATGCTTGCCTTGTGATCGATGGAGGAATGTCTTTCAGATTTAACGATGGAGCAGTAGCTACCTTCGAGATTGCCGAGAATAACTCGCTTCGAACAGTTACCTTTGACTGAGAAGTTCAGTTTGAATCCTGCAGTGTGAAATTTGTTGTGGTCATGCAGTAATCTACCATAGATCCCGGTTTCCGGGTTTGTATGTATTACATTCTGGGCTAGTTATTAAATATAGTGAAGTAGACGTGTTGAATGAATACATAATGTGATTGGGAATGATCCTATGTGTATTCATTAATTTAATATCAGCCGTAGGTGGGGATGGAGCTACATAATGTGATTAAGGATGATCTTATGTATCACAGATCCATTAATTTGATATCAGGCTTAGGTGGTGAGGGAGCTGTGGTAATGTTATGGCTAGATGCTTGCTGGCTGGCCTGGTGGTCATGGATTCAAATCCATATCAGAGTAGATTTTAACAATTGACCCAGGCTCCCAGGTTAACATAGCCAAGAGTACCAGGAACTGTCTTGGGAGGTAAAGGCAGCCGGTATGACACTAACCACATCAGCCAGCGAGTCGACGAGTCTATACAAGTTTAAGGCATGTCAAAGTGTAGTTTGCTTGTTTATTTACATAGGTGACCTAGTTATTGCATGGACCTAGGAAGTAGAGATAGTGCTATGTGAAACTAGGTTGTGAACCCGTAATAAAAAAGGGTTCAGAAATAAGGATGACTTTAGAAACAGTTAAAGGCAGTGCGTGGCACCATTTGCTAAGAGGGTATACAGTATGTATCACCTTTCTGCGAACAGGTTACATGGTACGTCACCATTCTGCTAAGACACGTGTCAAACTCAAGGCCATCCGGCCCGCCGTTAATCACATCAGGCCCGACAGGTCTTAACCGACGTACAAATATATTCGGCCCAAGAGAAAATTTTAGGCTACCTGAGAGTGTTCTCGCTTTGATCAGAATAAGCGAAAATAAAAGTTGTGTAGTGAGTTAGTGTTTGTTGTCGTAGTTACCTGGCAGCGTTCAGATGCTCATTTTGGATTGGCGCATAAAAAATGAAGGTAGTGTAATGCCCAGATATTACATCACCTTTTCTTGCTACGGCTAATCTGATATCAATCAAGCGCTTGTCAGTAGATGCGAGATGTTTCGTAATCCATTTGCAGATGGAGTTAATAGAGCTGCAGTGTAATGGGACATAAAGGCAAAGTACGACACTGTGGGGCCTGCACAGTTCACTCGTTTCATTCCAGAAGAGATGTGCCGTCTTCGTCTACATGCGGCTCGAACCTTGAGCATGTTTGGTAGCACATATCTGTGTGGGCAACTGTTTTCTGTGATGAAGATTAACAAAACATCACACAGGAGCCGTCTCACTGATGAACACTTGCAGTCCATCATGAGAATCTCAATGACACAAAACATTACTCCCAACATAAACAAACTTGTAGCCAAGAAAAGATGCCAAACATCGTGCACTGACAAATTGAATTGACATAAGAGTGAAAATGTGTATACCAATGATGTTTTATTATTAAAACTTTTTTCTGTTTTAATTATATTAATGTTTAAAAAAGGTTTAATGTTCGGCTTATTGAATGTTTATCTTGTCCGTTTTACATGTGGTATGTGGCACTATGCATAATATTTGAGATGCTAACCTCATGAGCAGTATGTCTCGTATGTAATGGCATTGTTGGCTGTATTCAACCTTCAGTAAACTTGTCATTATCAAGATAATCTCTCTGCAACTTTGGGAACACAAAAAACTAAAACTGTCAGTGTGGATATCACTCCTCTACTCTGTTTTGGTTAACAAGAATAAGGGGAACTGCAGTAAAGCTTAAAAAGCAATGAATGAATCACCGAAAAACTTTGAAGTATATTGTGAGCTTTACTGGAGCACGACTACAAGAAACATCTGTTTTGGTTAGTGAGATCAGATGCCTGGTCTTCTCAGGTGAGAAACTGGAGGTCCCATTAAACATCCCATGGCAATCTGAAATCGTAAAGAGTAGACAGCAGGACTACTGTCCTGGTAAAATTGTCAGGACAACTACCCAAGGATGAAACCCGCTCCCTTGGATGGAATCTGTCTAGACTAGAGGAAGTAAGCTGTACACAAGTTAAATTCAGACATAGACCTGGTGTGTAGCAGGGTGTGATATTCTCCCCGTGAATGAGGAATAAAGGAAACGGACAATAAAAGCCCAAGTCTGAAAACAGCATAGTGACTGCTTGAGAATTGAGGCTTTCATGTTGTGGTACTAAGTGCTGTAATGACAGTTTAGTTTTAGGGTACAGTTTGTGTGTTTATCCACTATAGAGAAGCTGTTCTGAATGTCTAAAAACTAATTAAAGCTTATTGAGCATTGCTGGTGTCCGATAGAAAGATTTTGTGCAGCCTGAGTCTAAATAAAAATCTTTAGTTACAAACGGCTCAGGTTACATAATGTTACGTTAGTTGTATGTCCTTTACAGGAACGTTCAACACCCTTATTTTTGTTCTGCTTGTAATTTTGTAGGCAATTTTATGTTTAGTTTGTATTCTGAACGACCAGCAAGACGGCGGCTTTGAAATCACCTGTCGCTGATTTTGAACTCGTATGTGTCGAGAGAAATGCTGGACCATGGAGGAAGATGGGTAACAGAAATGATTGGCTGTATGTGAAGACAGAAGGCTGTGGACAGACATGATCACCAATGCCACACAGCAACGGCTATTAGAAGGATGCAGGATTGTAAAATAGATGGAGTCTAGGAAGGATGACAACTGGTAAAACTGAATGAAATAAACACCATTAGGCAGGGCGGAAACCCAGCAACACTAGGTCTTGCAAGTATGTAACACTAACCAGACGTGAAACTACAAGGATGAAATGAACAACCAATCAGAATCCAGGAAGTGAAAATATGCAGCGAAAGGAACACCATTAGGGCCCCAATTATAACCATTCGAGGAGAGAATCTACAGTTGAATGGGGCCGAAACATCTTTTATTTTTTCAAATTGGATGGATGGGTGAATTGTAAAACTGCATTCACTGACTCTAAGCTACTAATGCTACAAATCTAATCCTTGGTGGCAACAACTACACTGTTCTATGCTACTATACACAATGACAGACTGTTCTCTGTTCACACATTTGGTTTTTCCTGTATTTTTTGTGTTGAATTTTGTGCCATAATATCTAGTAGACTACAGTACTATTTTCTGACACAGCTTTTATTTTTTTTTTTGGATCTTGTTGTCGGGTAATTTTTTTCATAATACCTACTGAAGACACTTTAATCTGTTACATATAATTACTGTTCTCCCTAATATGCAAGTACATAATACACGTAAGGATGTTTTTGTTGTAAACATTGTTCCAGATATATCAAGATACTGTATACTTGTGTATAACAAAATATCAAGATTGTGTTGTGTGGACATCAACTTAACACTTTACATACATACTCAAGATGGTGCTATAAATGGGAATGTTAAAGAAGGATGGCATTTTATGTCTGGCAAAATTAAGGAGTAAAACGCATGGAGATTTTGTTTTTTGTGCATTCCAGTTTTCACGCTGTTGTGTTATAAACACCACCAAAGTACAGCAGCCCCATAATTCCTGGTTGACCATTGACAATCTTTCTCTGTAACTCTTCCATGGATGGGATTTTGTTTTTGTGCATTCCAGTTTTCATGTATGATTAATGTTACTGATGGACAGTGCTCATTGTTTTCTCTTGTTTTAAATGCGAGTATGGTTTAAATGCGTGCCTCCTACTACTACTAGTAGTTATGAGGGTTGGCTTTCCCCATTTCCAGTGCCCCTCACCACTCAGGAAAACCCGCTCCCACTTCCGAGGTACTTGTGCTTTACGCCCTAATTCAAGAATGAGCAGTCAGTATATCAGTCCAACTGTCATGTGCGGAATGATCCCACAGTACCATGGTCATCTGAGAAAGTTTAAGTAAGTGCATTAAACCCCTCAGCCGCCTGACCCCCAAATCCATATCAGAGTAGATTTTAACATGGATGTTTGCCAGTTAAACAGGTATAAAAAAAAAACATTGTACATACAGATTTATTTACATTTATAGAAGCATTGCCTGCATGCTTTAAGGAACATTTTGTTGTCCCTCATGTACCTGTTTCTTGCCAACATTTCAATTTGTGAAAGATATCCACCCATCTCATGCCTGACAGAGATTAGGGGAATAGGCCAAGCAAAAGTTATATTTCAGAGAAAGAAAGTATTTTATGCTATAAATGACTATCTTTGAATGTCAGAAAGAGAGGGTTAAATAGTTATACAGTATAGAACTGGTTTTGCTGTGTATAGCAGTGAATCAAAGGGAACATGAACAAATTAGAAGAGCTTGGGTGCATACACAACGGAGGTGTACGAGATGGATGTTGCAGATAACTGCCAAAAGTTAATTAATAATGATTGACTAAGACTAATGGAGGTAGAACAATAACTATAGGAAAGACAAACAGCATTCTTTGGTCACTTAAGAGCGGAAATGGAAAATGTAACAGTGGGACAGATCAGGAGCTAAAGAAGCAAACCTGGAGAAATGATACTGGATGGAGGAATATCACCAATAGAATTGATCGAGAGCATCAAGGATCCAGCAGATCTGTGGAGATGCCTGAATGCCTACACCAGTTAGCAGGGTGTATGATGATCCACCCATCACATCTGTATGTTGGTCCTCTGGGGGTGTTGTATCATCATCATCATCAAGTATAATAGACAACCCAGGTGACTTTGCCATGTCACTGAAGCTTACTGCATAATTAGTGTTTACTGCTGTCAGTCCTTGTTAGAATGTGACAGGCTGTTCTTGTGTTGCAAACATGTGTTTTAATGGCTTGTTTGATCTTGTATATGCTTTAGTAGACAATGGCCATGTTTATACAATGAACCTTAGACCATTAGCACATTCTGTTCATCTCTAAACACTGGCTGTTATCTAGATATCGGTGTCTTTCATTCCATACGCAGCAGATCATTATAGTGATCCTTCATAACGAAAACATTTCTTGTTTGTTTGCAATCCACATATTACAGTGGTTGTGTGCATTTTTGTCTGTTAGATATATAATCACCATCATCATGTGCCATGCCAATGAGCAGGGACAGTCATGGTACCATCTCACACGATCACTAGTCTTGGATCAGTTCTGTGTTGTCTTGATAGTGTGATGTGCCAACCATCCAGGTATTTACCTCTTTGTTTTCTGCCACCAGTTGTGCCAGCTTTAAAGTTTAATTCTCCTCATAATCTTGCCAAGAACTTGACCATCTAGGTCTAATTTATGGGTTTTTTTAATGTTTCATCTGCACTGCTTGATGAAACTTTCCATAACTGGAAACTATTTGTGAAAAGAGAGATGTGGGAGAAAAGGAAAAGATTCTTGACATCTTGAGTTGTGGCATGGAAGAAGTGGTACATGCTGTTGGAGATCACAAGATGTGGAGAACCATGATCTTCAATGCCAATTTCCAAGACACTTGAACATCATCATACCTTAAATGGTTGGTTTTACCTCCGAGACAGCAATTCTCTCATCCATGCTACCACCTCTAGTAGTTGCCACTGCTGGAGAGTGCACTGGACTGATGCTTGCATGTGGATTAGATTTCCCTATTACCAGTGTTCATCGCCACATTTTAGTCCAGCTGACTGGTGAAGGGTTTGAACCTCAGCATCAGCACAACGGAAGTTTAAGAGCAAGAGCTTTTGTCCATTCCACAATGCTAACCCCCCAGAAGTACCTATCATTGGACCAATACAGATGGGCTAGGGGTGATATCATCATTCAGTGGCTTGCAGTCTTTTGACATTTCTCTCTAAACTCTGCCTATTGTTGGCATGTGCACACCTTGAAGCTACCTGTCTATGTGGTTTTCCTCTTCTTCCAAATGCCTCCCTCCATTATTATCTTTACTAGGCATCCATATATCTTTACATGCCAGAAATGTCTCTAGCTGTAAATGACAGATTGGTGCATAGTGCCACACCTCTTCATGGCTCCTCTAGATTATAGTCGTTGGCGTTAACAATTAGTTGCATGGCCTTTACAGGATGTCGCAGTCAACCCCAGCATTTCTAGCTGTTTGTGACTTCTTGGCAAGTTTACGTTCAGTAGTTTGCCATTGCTTTCTGAACGACCGGCACTCATACCATCGAATGAAAACCAGCGCAAGGCAGCCTGCTTCCAAAATGCCTTCCATGTTTCAAATGCAGGATTGTGAATTATGTTTGTAAGCCCTTCACCACAGCGCTGTTGGAATGAGCAATCAAATATAGAGCTAATTGTGATGGCTGCAGGTGAGAACAGTTCTGGCATGTAGCTAATCAGCTCACAACAGGAACAACCAGCATCTTTGGCTGGGAGAGACTATGCACTTGTCCTAAGTGCACTAACATACATTTTTCATTAGAATCATATATTTTCAAAACATAACCAGTTGTCACAATAATTATGACAATCAAACATGTATTTGATCACGATCACCTACACTAGTAAGTGATGGTTTGGTGATTAAAAGTCTATAACATTTGTTACTGCACTGTTACATTTGTCTTCTTTCACTGCCTTCATTGGAGTATAGACCCTCAACTTTTCAAATAAGCTCAAAAGCCCCAAATTTGCTTCTTTAAAAATGTGGAATAGTCAGTGACTCGCATACATATGTTTGTATGTTCTTATAACTTGTTCTTGTTTGCTGCTGGTCTGCCAAAGGTTGTTAATACTCTTTGACCTCTGCTTTGCTACAACCAGTCTGTCTAGAACTTTTTAATAATCAGTCTGTGTGATTTTGGAGCCGATACTCAAAACTTCTTGCATTTGAAATTTCTTAATATTTATGGGATATAATTAAAATCAATACTATCGATCTTTATCAGATAAGAGCTGCTTAACATGATCACTAACAGCATATATCTGCAGCATCTGTATTTCCAACGGGTGCATGTGTCCAGGTATGACTAGAGAATGAAGTGGTGGTCCCAGGTCTAGATGTGCCATCTCCTTCAGAGTGGCCACGGCAATTTGTTGGTTATCTGCACCAACTCTGGCTACAGCCACACAGACTGAATCCACTGTTAAATCTGAGAATGAGAAATGTACACATCAGCAAACCTAGTTTAAATTCTTCAGTACAAGATGTGGCTATCAACCCCATGTGATATTATAGACAATTTTGCATTCAATAGTTTCTCATTGCTTTCTTAGCGAAAGTCAACATTTAATTCCAACTGTAATGCCAATGTAGGGAATGAACTTCTTACCCCACAATCAGTGCATCAGACGTTTACCAAGCACTCTTACCATTTGGCCATGTCAACTTCTTAAAGAATATCTGATGAAAATATAGTGATTGGTTAGCTAGTAGGTAGATAATTGTTTTCTAAGTTATACTTAGAAAGCCGGCTCCGTGGCGAATGGGGTTACAGATGCAGTTGGTGATCCCGCAGACCCGTGTTTGAACACAGCTGAGTGTGATTTGGCAGCAGACCGCATTGCATTGGTTTTTTATGAAATAGTATGGGTGCCGGTTGTTCAGAAAGCAATGGCAAACTACTGTACATAAACTTACCAAGAGATCACAAAAGCAAAAAAATGCTGGCGTTGACTGCAATGTCTTGTAAAGGATATGCAACTAACTTTTAAAAATTTAAGTTATACTTAATGTATTCATCGCTATGACAGAATGATAGACTACCCGCACCTCCTGGTATCAGGTCAGAGGTTTCATCCACGTAAACTGTCTCAATGGTCCTGGTTTGACAAAGCTCGAGTCCATCTCCCTTCGGATCATTGGCCCTCAACAAACTCATTTGCCAAGCCATCCTATGCTGTCTAATGCAGCTGCCTCCTCATCCCCATATTGTTAAATACTGTCTCTAATCTCCATGTGTTTCTAGGCCTCCCTTTATCTTTGTTGTCCCTGTAGGTTATAGATACAGGACTTGCTAGTTATACTATTATCAAGTTTTTTCAATGTTTGTTAGTTTTCATGCACCGAGTTCATGCACTGAGCTGGGATTATCCAGACACTTGTGGGTTACACCCATGTGCCATGATGTTGATCTGTTGACTAAACTAAAACATCTCTCCTTGAGCTTCACACTGGTGACTCTGTCATACCACTTTAGACCTATTCTGCAGAGGCACCAATTAACAAATATTCGTAGTTTATTAACTATTTTAGTCTTCTCCATATTAATGGTCCATACAGCAGTAAAGCATGAGTGTGAATGTGTAATCTGCATATCGGGACTAAACGTTTTTTAACATATCATTCCAACATAAATAGTGATCCGTGGGTGTCTGTAAACTGATTCTTGGCAAATAATGCAGTGTTTTCTAATTAATTAGTTGACAAATCATCCTCATTGCACGTCAAATCATTCAGTCCATAAGTGCTCGGATCCCCTCCTCAGTAAATCCTGCGGCTCACGACACCAGTTCATTTGTTTATTAATCTTCTTTGGCTTCCTGTGTAGTTTGGCCACTAACTGGCTGTTCTCGCAGTCTGACCATGACAGTGATATCTACTTGAGAGTAATAAAATGTTACACCAAACCTGTCCTGTTGTAAGACAGTGAACTTGGCATGTGAACACATGAAACAGGAAGAGCTTGGAGATGTGGTTTCTGGGACAAATATTGCTAATACCTCGGATGGCCAGAGTAACTAACAATGATTGCCTGGGAGAAGGCTAGTGCAAGTAGAACATTATACACAAAACTATAAGAAAGAAACAGACAGTGCTCTTTGGCCACACATATAATGGGAAGAGAGGCACCGGAGAACACTGATAACTGGACAGATCAGAAGAGGCAGACAGAGAAATAATGCTTGATGGTCTAAGACGAGGGCATGAGATTAATATTAGCAAAACTGATCTAAAACCGAGATCTGTGGAGAGACATGAAAGTCTATGCCACTCTCCAGGGCACATGGTGATGATGGTTTTTCACCTTTTCACATCTACGCTAGAGATTTACATAATATACAATTCTATGGTTGGGCAATTGTTCTAATTTTTAGAAGTTTGCCAGGCAGTAAATTTGTTACAGCCTACTCTTGTTCAGTTTCAAGCTAACAATGGATCTTTACAGTGTGCAATATGCAGACCCTTTTTGTTTTTATCCTTATCTGAGGTCTAGGCATCCACCGCCATAGGGGAAGAATGGAGAGATAAGAGAGATAATTTGTAACTTCCTTAAGCTGCTAATTTTCTAAACAAGCAACAACTAGATTTTAACTTGGTACTTTTCTCATTAAAGGCAACTGCAAAGTTTACGCCTATGTGACTATATAAACATATGTAACTCCGCTGAATTACAAGACCACATGAATAGTCTAAACGAAATGTGTAGGGAACATAACATGAAAATTAGCACAAGCAAAACAGAGGTAATGACTATAACTAAAGAAGAACAAACAGCAACAATTCACCTAAACGAACATCCCTTGAAACAAGTAAAGAGCTTCAAGTACCTAGGAAGTATAATATCATCAAATGGCAGATCAGAAGACGAGATCGAAAATAGGTGCAATAAGGCAAATCAACTCATTGGACAAATGGCACCAATACTAAAGAACAAACATGTATCAATAACTACTAAGAAAGCACTTTACAACACAATTTTCCTACCAACTCTGTGCTACCAATGCCAACCTGGACAATGACAGAAAAAGAGAAAAGAAAAATCACAACAACAGAAATGAGGTTCCTGAGAAGAATACTCAACGTATCAAGAAGAGATAAGATCAGAAATGAAGAAATCAGGACTAAAGTGGGGGTTAAAGCTGCTCTAGATTTTGTTAGAAAGCAGCAAGTCAAATGATTTGGCCATGCAAGTAGGCTACCAGTCAACAGCATGCCACAACAAGCAATGATGTACAGACCAGATGGAAACAGAGGAAGAGGCCGACCACGTAAACGTTGGACGGAGGGAATAACAGAATCCATGGGAATGTCGATATACGAAGCCCATAACCGGGCACTCTCACGAAGTTTATACTTCACCTCGACACCGCAAGGTACAAGAGGAACATGATGAGAGAGAGATGAGTAACTCAGTATATATGTAAATAACTAAATATAGACATATTAACTAAGTATTAGATATATTAACTAAGTATAAAGCTGTTTAGTAAACAAACACCCCCCCCCCCCCCCTCAAAAAAAAACTAACATATGTGGCCTCTAAACATTTCAGGTAAGCAGTATGTGTTTTCAAGAGCAATAGTAACTACATTAATAAAACTAAAAGAAAGACACACAACTCACAGGTCTTCTTGCAATTTACATAACATTAAATAGTCATAACCAGCAGTCATCCACATGTAGGATCTACTAATGAAGCATTAACACAATTTTTCACCTTGAATTTGTTAATCTTAAATTTGTATTTCTCGTCTAAGTAAGGTTCCAAATATGAAATTAACAATGTTTACACTGAAAATGACACAGAAGCGGCATAGTTGTTAGTGCACTTTCAGCGGTCTCTGTTCAATCTTCAGCAGAGGCATGATTATATTTTCCGACCAGTGCTGCTTTCAGATCAATCCAGATCCATTACAGTGGTTACCAGACAATTTTCAGAATTTCCTGGCAATGAGAAGTGGCTTGGACAGGAACTGGCCACCCAACCTCATATGCCATGGTCTAGAGTTGAGTCAAGAACCACCATCACAACACTCGGGAACATTCCCATAATGCTCTGCCCTCATCTGCAACAGCCAGCAAAGAGTCCAAATACTAATGATACCAGTAACTGTCTGATCATGTATCTGTCTGGCTTTTTCTCAGTGTTGGTCAGATCCTGTGGTCACTCCCTGAGAGCCATTCTCTCCCAGCTGTGATGATCCCACTATACAGACAATCCCAAGGTCCCTGACCACATCTGCCTTATCATACCTCACCCAGTGGTGCACACCCAGCCACCTCACCCAGTGGTGCACACCCAGCCACCTCACCCAGTGGTGCACACCCAGCCACCTCACCCAGTGGTGCACACCCAGCCACCTCACCCAGTTGTGCAGACCCAGCCACCTCACCAGTGGTACAGACCCAGCCACCTCACCAGTGGTGCACACCCGCCACCTCACCCGTGGTCACACCCAGCCACCTCACCCAGTGGTACACACCCAGCCACCTCACCCAGTGTGCACACCCCAGCCACCTCACCCTGGTACAGACCCAGCCACCTCACCCAGTGGTGCACACCCAGCCACCTCACCCAGTGGTACAGACCCAGCCACCTCACCCAGTGGTGCACACCCAGCCACCTCACCCAGTGGTGCAGACCCAGACACCTCACCCAGTGGTGCACACCCAGCCACCTCACCCAGTGGTGCACACCCAGCCCACCTCACCCAGTGGTGCAGACCCATCCACCTCACCCAGTGGTGCACACCCAGCCACCTCACCCAGTGGTGCAGACCCAGCACCTCACCAGTGGTGCACACCCGCCACCTCACCAGTGTGCAGACCCAGCCACCTCACCCAGTGGTGCACACCCAGCCACCTCACCCAGTGGTGCACACCCAGCCACCTCACCCAGTGGTGCACACCCAGCCACCTCACCCAGTGGTACTGACCCAGCCACCTCACCCAGTGGTGCACACCCAGCCACCTCACCCAGTGGTACAGACCCAGCCACCTCACCCAGTGGTGCACACCCAGCCACCTCACCCAGTGGTACAGACCCAGCCACCTCACCCAGTGGTGCAGACCCAGCCACCTCACCCAGTGGTGCACACCCAGCCACCTCACCCAGTGGTGCAGACCCAGCCACCTCACCCAGTGGTGCACACCCAGCCACCTCACCCAGTGGTGCAGACCCAGCCACCTCACCCAGTGGTGCAGACCCAGCCACCTCACCCAGTGGTGCAGACCCAGCCACCTCACCCAGTGGTGCAGACCCAGCCACCTCACCCAGTGGTGCAGACCCAGCCACCTCACCCAGTGGTACAGACCCAGCCACCTCACCCAGTGGTGCACACCCAGCCACCTCACCCAGTGGTGCAGACCCAGCCACCTCACCCAGTGGTGCAGACCCAGCCACCTCACCCAGTGGTACAGACCCAGCCACCTCACCCAGTGGTACAGACCCAGCCACCTCACCCAGTGGTGCACACCCAGCCACCTCACCCAGTGGTACAGACCCAGCCACCTCACCCAGTGGTGCAGACCCAGCCACCTCACCCAGTGGTGCAGACCCAGCCACCTCACCCAGTGGTACACACCCAGCCACCTCACCCAGTGGTACAGACCCAGCCACCTCACCCAGTGGTGCAGACCCAGCCACCTCACCCAGTGGTGCACACCCAGCCACCTCACCCAGTGGTACAGACCCAGCCACCTCACCCAGTGGTGCACACCCAGCCACCTCACCCAGTGGTACAGACCCAGCCACCTCACCCAGTGGTGCACACCCAGCCACCTCACCCAGTGGTTCAGACCCAGCCACCTCACCCAGTGGTGCACACCCAGCCACCTCACCCAGTGGTGCAGACCCAGCCACCTCACCCAGTGGTGCACACCCAGCCACCTCACCCAGTGGTGCAGACCCAGCCACCTCACCCAGTGGTACAGACCCAGCCACCTCACCCAGTGGTGCACACCCAGCCACCTCACCCAGTGGTACAGACCCAGCCACCTCACCCAGTGGTACAGACCCAGCCACCTCACCCAGTGGTACAGACCCAGCCACCTCACCCAGTGGTACAGACCCAGCCACCTCACCCAGTGGTACAGACCCAGCCACCTCACCCAGTGGTGCACACCCAGCCACCTCACCCAGTGGTACAGACCCAGCCACCTCACCCAGTGGTACAGACCCAGCCACCTCACCCAGTGGTGCAGACCCAGCCACCTCACCCAGTGGTACAGACCCAGCCACCTCACCAGTGGTACAGACCCAGCCACCTCACCCAGTGGTGCACACCCAGCCACCTCACCCAGTGGTACAGACCCAGCCACCTCACCCAGTGGTGCACACCCAGCCACCTCACCCAGTGGTGCAGACCCAGCCACCTCACCCAGTGGTGCACACCCAGCCACCTCACCCAGTGGTGCAGACCCAGCCACCTCACCCAGTGGTACACACCCAGCCACCTCACCCAGTGGTACAGACCCAGCCACCTCACCCAGTGGTACAGACCCAGCCACCTCACCCAGTGGTACAGACCCAGCCACCTCACCCAGTGGTACAGACCCAGCCACCTCACCCAGTGGTGCACACCCAGCCACCTCACCCAGTGGTACAGACCCAGCCACCTCACCCAGTGGTGCACACCCAGCCACCTCACCCAGTGGTACACACCCAGCCACCTCACCCAGTGGTACAGACCCAGCCACCTCACCCAGTGGTACACACCCAGCCACCTCACCCAGTGGTGCACACCCAGCCACCTCACCCAGTGGTACAGACTCAGCCACCTCACCCAGTGGTGCACACCCAGCCACCTCACCCATGGTGCACACCCAGCCACCTCACCCAGTGGTGCACACCCAGCCACCTCACCCAGTGGTGCACACCCAGCCGCCTCACCCAGTGGTGCAGACCCAGCCGCCTCACCCAGTGGTGCAGACCCAGCCACCTCACCCAGTGGTACACACCCAGCCACCTCACCCAGTGGTACAGACCCAGCCACCTCACCCAGTGGTACAGACCCAGCCACCTCACCCAGTGGTACAGACCCAGCCACCTCACCCAGTGGTACAGACCCAGCCACCTCACCCAGTGGTGCACACCCAGCCACCTCACCCAGTGGTACAGACCCAGCCACCTCACCCAGTGGTGCACACCCAGCCACCTCACCCAGTGGTACACACCCAGCCACCTCACCCAGTGGTACAGACCCAGCCACCTCACCCAGTGGTACAGACCCAGCCTCCTCACCCAGTGGTGCACACCCAGCCACCTCACCCAGTGGTACAGACCCAGCCACCTCACCCAGTGGTGCACACCCAGCCACCTCACCCAGTGGTGCACACCCAGCCACCTCACCCAGTGGTGCAGACCCAGCCACCTCACCCAGTGGTGCAGACCCAGCCACCTCACCCAGTGGTGCACACCCAGCCACCTCACCCAGTGGTGCACACCCAGCCACCTCACCCAGTGGTACTGACCCAGCCACCTCACCCAGTGGTGCACACCCAGCCACCTCACCCAGTGGTGCACACCACAGCCACCTCACCCAGTGGTGCACACCCAGCCACCTCACCCAGTGGTACTGACCCAGCCACCTCACCCAGTGGTGCACACCCAGCCACCTCACCCAGTGGTACAGACCCAGCCACCTCACCCAGTGGTGCACACCCAGCCACCTCACCCAGTGGTACAGACCCAGCCACCTCACCCAGTGGTGCACACCCAGCCACCTCACCCAGTGGTACAGACCCAGCCACCTCACCCAGTGGTGCACACCCAGCCACCTCACCCAGTGGTGCAGACCCAGCCACCTCACCCAGTGGTGCACACCCAGCCACCTCACCCAGTGGTGCAGACCCAGCCACCTCACCCAGTGGTGCAGACCCAGCCACCTCACCCAGTGGTGCAGACCCAGCCACCTCACCCAGTGGTGCAGACCCAGCCACCTCACCCAGTGGTGCAGACCCAGCCACCTCACCCAGTGGTACAGACCCAGCCACCTCACCCAGTGGTGCAGACCCAGCCACCTCACCCAGTGGTGCAGACCCAGCCACCTCACCCAGTGGTGCAGACCCAGCCACCTCACCCAGTGGTACAGACCCAGCCACCTCACCCAGTGGTACAGACCCAGCCACCTCACCCAGTGGTGCACACCCAGCCACCTCACCCAGTGGTACAGACCCAGCCACCTCACCCAGTGGTGCAGACCCAGCCACCTCACCCAGTGGTGCAGACCCAGCCACCTCACCCAGTGGTGCAGACCCAGCCACCTCACCCAGTGGTACAGACCCAGCCACCTCACCCAGTGGTGCAGACCCAGCCACCTCACCCAGTGGTACAGACCCAGCCACCTCACCCAGTGGTACAGACCCAGCCACCTCACCCAGTGGTGCAGACCCAGCCACCTCACCCAGTGGTACAGACCCAGCCACCTCACCCAGTGGTACAGACCCAGCCACCTCACCCAGTGGTACAGACCCAGCCACCTCACCCAGTGGTGCAGACCCAGCCACCTCACCAGTGGTGCACACCCAGCCACCTCACCCAGTGGTGCAGACCCAGCCACCTCACCCAGTGGTGCACACCCAGCCACCTCACCCAGTGGTACAGACCCAGCCACCTCACCCAGTGGTGCACACCCAGCCACCTCACCCAGTGGTGCACACCCAGCCACCTCACCCAGTGGTACAGACCCAGCCACCTCACCCAGTGGTGCACACCCAGCCACCTCACCCAGTGGTACAGACCCAGCCACCTCACCCAGTGGTGCACACCCAGCCACCTCACCCAGTGGTACAGACCCAGCCACCTCACCCAGTGGTGCACACCCAGCCACCTCACCCAGTGGTGCAGACCCAGCCACCTCACCCAGTGGTGCACACCCAGCCACCTCACCCAGTGGTGCAGACCCAGCCACCTCACCCAGTGGTGCACACCCAGCCACCTCACCCAGTGGTGCAGACCCAGCCACCTCACCCAGTGGTGCACACCCAGCCACCTCACCCAGTGGTGCAGACCCAGCCACCTCACCCAGTGGTACAGACCCAGCCACCTCACCCAGTGGTGCACACCCAGCCACCTCACCCAGTGGTACAGACCCAGCCACCTCACCCAGTGGTACAGACCCAGCCACCTCACCCAGTGGTACAGACCCAGCCACCTCACCCAGTGGTGCACACCCAGCCACCTCACCCAGTGGTACAGACCCAGCCACCTCACCCAGTGGTGCACACCCAGCCACCTCACCCAGTGGTACAGACCCAGCCACCTCACCCAGTGGTACAGACCCAGCCACCTCACCCAGTGGTGCAGACCCAGCCACCTCACCCAGTGGTACAGACCCAGCCACCTCACCCAGTGGTACAGACCCAGCCACCTCACCCAGTGGTGCACACCCAGCCACCTCACCCAGTGGTACAGACCCAGCCACCTCACCCAGTGGTGCACACCCAGCCACCTCACCCAGTGGTGCAGACCCAGCCACCTCACCCAGTGGTACACACCCAGCCACCTCACCCAGTGGTACAGACCCAGCCACCTCACCCAGTGGTACAGACCCAGCCACCTCACCCAGTGGTACAGACCCAGCCACCTCACCCAGTGGTACAGACCCAGCCACCTCACCCAGTGGTGCACACCCAGCCACCTCACCCAGTGGTACAGACCCAGCCACCTCACCCAGTGGTGCACACCCAGCCACCTCACCCAGTGGTACACACCCAGCCACCTCACCCAGTGGTACAGACCCAGCCACCTCACCCAGTGGTACACACCCAGCCACCTCACCCAGTGGTGCACACCCAGCCACCTCACCCAGTGGTACAGACCCAGCCACCTCACCCAGTGGTGCACACCCAGCCACCTCACCCAGTGGTGCACACCCAGCCACCTCACCCAGTGGTGCAGACCCAGCCACCTCACCCAGTGGTGCACACCCAGCCACCTCACCCAGTGGTGCAGACCCAGCCACCTCACCCAGTGGTGCACACCCAGCCGCCTCACCCAGTGGTGCAGACCCAGCCACCTCACCCAGTGGTACACACCCAGCCACCTCACCCAGTGGTGCAGACCCAGCCACCTCACCCAGTGGTGCACACCCAGCCACCTCACCCAGTGGTACAGACCCAGCCACCTCACCCAGTGGTGCACACCCAGCCACCTCACCCAGTGGTACAGACCCAGCCACCTCACCCAGTGGTGCACACCCAGCCACCTCACCCAGTGGTACACACCCAGCCACCTCACCCAGTGGTACAGACCCAGCCACCTCACCCAGTGGTACAGACCCAGCCTCCTCACCCAGTGGTGCACACCCAGCCACCTCACCCAGTGGTACAGACCCAGCCACCTCACCCAGTGGTGCACACCCAGCCACCTCACCCAGTGGTGCAGACCCAGCCACCTCACCCAGTGGTGCACACCCAGCCACCTCACCCAGTGGTGCACACCCAGCCACCTCACCCAGTGGTGCAGACCCAGCCACCTCACCCAGTGGTGCAGACCCAGCCACCTCACCCAGTGGTGCACACCCAGCCACCTCACCCAGTGGTGCACACCCAGCCACCTCACCCAGTGGTGCACACCCAGCCACCTCACCCAGTGGTGCAGACCCAGCCACCTCACCCAGTGGTACAGACCCAGCCACCTCACCCAGTGGTGCACACCCAGCCACCTCACCCAGTGGTGCAGACCCAGCCACCTCACCCAGTGGTGCACACCCAGCCACCTCACCCAGTGGTGCACACCCAGCCACCTCACCCAGTGGTGCACACCCAGCCACCTCACCCAGTGATGCACACCCAGCCAATCTGTCTGCCTGCTTGTTTCCAACCACACCGGCATGTCCTGGGGGAGTAATCCAACACATGCTCTCTAATTCTGTTGTTGAACTGAAGCCTGCATTCTGCCAGAAGTATGCCTGGTTTCACATTTCTCATCATACTTTGTGACTGGTTTACAATATGACAAGACCTAGATTCTGCCAGAAGTATGCCTGGTTTCACATTTCTCATCATACTTTGTGACTGGTTTACAATATGACAAGACCTAGATTCTGCCAGAAGTATGCCTGGTTTCATATTTCTCATCATACTTTGTGACTGGTTTACAATATGACAAGACCTAGATTCTGCCAGAAGTATGCCTGGTTTCACATTTCTCATCATACTTTGTGACTGGTTTACAATATGACAAGACCTAGATTCTGCCAGAAGTATGCCTGGTTTCACATTTCTCATCATACTTTGTGACTGGTTTACAATATGACAAGACCTAGATTCTGCCAGAAGTATGCCTGGTTTCACATTTCTCATCATACTTTGTGACTGGTTTACAATATGACAAGACCTAGCACTTTACACCCCAATCACAGTTTCTGCTATGGGGACTAGATTTACTTTTTTTTTAACACTGAGAATACAAAAAAAAAAAGAAAAAAAAATACATTACCTTCAGTTGAGTGCGGACATTTCTGTCTCCTCTCTACAATTTCAAGTAGCTGTTGTGCTGCGATGCTGGCACTTAGAAAGCGTGGAGGTTCATAGATTGGTCGGCCTCTAAACACAAAAACACAATTGCTAAATATTTACTATGCCTCCAACAGAAATTAATTCTTAAACAACAATTAAATCAAGCATTTTCTTACCTGGCATAGTAAGGAAAAGTAGAGTCCTTTTACACTATGCCATTAAGGCACTTTCATATAGCAGGTTCTTTGCAGAATGTTTCTCTCATCACAGTCTGCTGAAAAGATTCTTGATCCTTTACCAGTTCTGCCTCACGCATTTTCATGACCAAGGTGTCAGCAATATCCTGTTGCCATCATCATGCTGGTCAATCTCTCCCGCCAATTCCAGCAATCATGCCGCCCATCACAGTTCTCTCCAAATGACTGAAGTTTAATACAGTCAGAGTGTTGCAGTTTCTGATCTTTTTTTTTTCAATGTTCAGATCTTGTAGAATGTCTATATTTTTCTTTTTGGTCCACAATATTCTAGGAGTTTTTCTGTAACATTTCAGTTCTAAAGCCCCAATTTTCTTCCTTGGTGCTTGTGAAAGATTCTGTAACTCACATCCGTATGTTGGCACAGGAAAAATGCACGACCCCACAAATTTTACTTTAATTTGTTTGCTGGGATGTGCCATAGGTTCTTAATACCATGTAACCACTGCATTAGTCAGTATTAAGAACCTATCTGGGAGTTTCCACAGCGAAGTGGTCAAGCCGTCTCTGAAGCTCTCCGAAGATTGTGGGTTCGATTCCAGGCTATGTCTTTCGGTTCAGAAGTGCATATTTTCAGAGACTCCTAGGGGTCATCGCTGGAGCTACAGAGTTTGTGCTTTCGACAGGACACCCTGTGGAAAAGACACCGAGCCATATAGAATAAAACCGGGTGCAATGAAGTTGTTTCTCTCGACTTTTAAGAACCTATTGCACAACACTAAGCCACCTTGAGAATATAGGAGGTAGCCCTGTATTTTTGGTGACAGCAGATATGGGTCAGTGTAGTTAGTATAGCACTGGGCATCTTCAGGTGTCTGAGAATGTTGCACATTCTATGATGACATTGGCATCTACATATAATTCCCTATACTGAATTTTGTTGAGAGAGAACAAAGTAATCTGGTCACCTTTCAGGAATGAAGTCCAATCACTTGTTGCATTATGCCATGACCAAATAAACTAGTTACAGGGTTAAAGGAGGATGGACAAATTTTATCAATGGCAATCAAAAGTTGTGCAGAACATTGGAATCAACTCCAGCATTTGTTGGTTGTTGGTGATTTATGTTCACTCAAGGCTATAAAATGTCGTCACCATTGATTTATCAACACCTACTAAAAGATGGATAAAGCGTGAACACCACGTACAAATCAGTCCAGTGCACTGGAAGTCTCCGTGGCGAAGTGGTCAAGCCGTTGACTCGGGCTCCAAAGGTTGTGGGTTTCTTCTTCTTTGCGTTCATCCGGAGTGATTTTTTCAGATGTGATTGCGGTGTGTCTGGTTAGGCACCCTCGGGTCGAAACCCTCAGGCCAACACATCCGACTTTTAGCGTGCATTTTTGACCAGGTTAGCAATCCTGGGAGACTCTCACTTTTGTGGTACCGTCCACATCTCAGCTGGTCTAGTTGGAACAGTCGAAGACTACACGGTCATCCCTCAAGTGAAGGCAGGGACAGTCCATAGCATTTTCCGCCATCCTGGGTGGCTTCCATAATTGCAGAGCCGGCACATAACGCTCTGGTGCTGGGTTTACCGAGGGAATCGTCACGTCCTGCTCATGGCTGTTTTAATTCCTCACTTCAATATATTGGGCATTTCGCTCGCCCTGGGCCGTTCCTGCACAAACCAGTCGGCTCTGCGGTTGGTTTCCACTAAGCGAGTTTTCGGACATGTGCTTGTCCCTGTACCCATCAGAGCTGTTCCAGGCACGGCGGACATTCGGAAAACTACCTAGTCAGAGCTGTTCCGAACAAGAGCGGCATTCGGAAACTAGGTAGTCAGAGCTGTTCCTAGCACGGGAGACATTCGGACGAGACATTTCACTCGGACGTAAATGCGTAGTGTCAATTTTTAGTTTGCCACCCGTAGGACGACACTTCCGACTTCCGGCGGGCATTTTTTAGTGAGGTTAACCTTCCTCTGGTTTCGAGACACGTTAGACTGTTGTAATGTCACCCACATCTCAGCTGGTCAAGATAGGACGATCAACGATATCGTGGTCTTCCCTCAAGGGAAGGCAGGGGCAGACCATGGGCATTATCTCGCTATCCAAGGAGGCTTCCATAATTGCAGATCCGGCACATATTGCTCTGAGACTGGGCTTCACCCAAGGAGTTTCCACGTCCTGCTCATGGCTGCTTTAGTTCCTCACTTCCATGTGTTGGGCATCCCACTTGCCACTGATCGTTCAATCACACACCAGGAGCGGTCAGACTGCGAGTGACATCCACTCGGTAAGCTTTTGCTTGTGACTTCAGACCACGCAATAGGTTCGCTCGCCGTGCGTTCCATTTCGCGTTGATGAGACATTCTTCCACTTTTGTCTACACTCTCTATGAGTTAGATACAGACAGTTTCCGTAACCTTTCGACTGGGGCACTTTTCTGACTTTTTTGTACTCGCTCGCGAGGTAGGCTACATGTGCTGCCGGCTCAGCACCTTACCTTCGTGCAGCAGTGAACGGGAAACGGCCAGGCCCCTTCATCCGGGAAACTCTCATATCCCCCAGCTGGGAGCCTTCGAACATGTATCAGACCTGAGCATGTAGCAAACTCAGTATCATGTTTCTATTTTCTGGTAGACGGGTATCAGCCTGGCTCTAAGATCCGAGGGTTTGTGGCTTAGAGGCGTTCAGCCACAGCCCTCGACAGGGAGCCTTAAGAGATTTGTCCGGACCAAGAAATTCTGCCTTTGTGCACCTCATTTAAATTTTGACTGCTATCCTCAGTCTATGCCTGCAGAGCAGCAGGTTGTGTCTCTCTTAGTCTGGTCCCTATCCCATAAGCTGTCCGGTATGTAATTTTTCACCCATCGGCAAGCAAATGGGGTCTGTGGGACACGCAAGCTCCCCCACCACGTCAAGGTGGAGACACATCGGGGGAGGGTTGTGGGTTTGATTCCAGGCCGCATCCTTTGGTTCACGAATGCATTTTTTTTTTTTTTTTTTTTTTCTGAGACTCCTGAGGGTCATTGATGGAGCTATGGAGTTCGTGCTTTGTGCGATATTTTCCGTGCTGCGGAAAAAGACTGAGCCAAATGGGATAAAAATCTGGTGCAATGAAATCGACCCTGTCGACTTTTAAACTTTTTTTTTGTGAAGAAAGAAAAAGCATTTCATGTGTTATATTCGACGAACAATACACGATTGCACAAATACAGTAAGACATTAGAAATCATGGTTCCAGCCGGTTTTGTATAAATAGAAAGAGTTATAAATTTGAAATTACAGTGGGGATAATAGATGCTCCACATTCGAATAATACCTGTGACAATATGTTTTAATTGTCTCACATTAAGTTTTATTAATTTCTTCATTTATATGATATATAACCCTGCAGTACGTACCTGACAGTATGCAGCGAAATATGCCAGGCAATAAATCATGAAACATATTGTTTGTGGCTTCTGTGTTTATATTTAAGTTCAGTAGTTTGCCACTGCTTTCTGAACAACCAATGCTTCTCAGACATCAATGCAAAGCAGTCTGTTTCCAAATCCCCCAGAGCTGATTTTGAACCCTCGACTTGGTACGTCAGGAAATTGTGAAATGCAGTTTCACTATCCGTCGAGGTTCTACCAAACACACAAAAACTATGCAGTCCAGGTCACACATTTGGATCCAGAAAACTTCAAGAAACAACGGCTGGATGAAAAACTCCTACAATGCTTAGTAACAAATATGGGCCATAAATAATCTATCATCATCATGGGCCATGCAGACAAGTGTGGACGGTTATGGTTCACCATGTCACACAATCACATCTTGGATTAGGTGTTTTTTTGTCCCAGTTGTGCCATGTGACCAAGCCATCCAGGTATTTAGCTCAGCCGTCCCCATTTCCTATCAATACTACCAGCTGTTATTAAGTTTTCAAGTTTTTTTCACACCATAGCCTGAACAAATAATCTTTACCAACTAATTTCTCTAATTAATTGACTGTTTTTATTTCTTTCTTAATGGGTTCTCATTCGTTTTTTTCTGTGCGCCTATGGTATTCTTCTTCTTCTTCTTTCGTTCGCTTGAAATATGTCTATATCTGCAATGTCGTCTCTTGCATGAATTGAACTGTTTTTTTTCAGTTCACACAGTGGTCCATAGAGTTTATCTTCCACTGTCGTCTCTCTAGGCCAGAAGGTTTGCCTAGATATGTTATATTTTGGGCAGTCTTGGAGTATGTGCTCTGCTGTCTGCGACGCCAATCCACATGTGCACATGGCTGTTTCACCAATCTTGAATTTTGTATACATGTGGTTGCGTAATCTATTGTGTCCTGTTCTGAGGCGCAGAATAATGACTTGTTCTGGTCTGTCCATAACGTGGTAGTCATCTTGAGCAGGTTTTGGTGGCTTTCTGACTGATGTGATCATTCTTTTCTTTTGGTGGTATGTAACGGGCACATCAGGCTGTTCTTCTTTGGCTCCTTCCTTAGCCAATTGATCAGCTCTGTCGTTTCCGGGTACTCCACAGTGGGATGGTATCCACTGTATGGTGACTTTATGCTGACTGCTAAGTTCAGAAAGTAGTGTCCTTAGTACTGGCAATTTCCCAGAGAGGAGCGCCTCGAGTACTGATTTTGCATCTGTTAGTAGCACCACAGGTTGTGTACCATTGCTGTTATTTAGTAATTTCTCTGTTTCTATCTTGATTGCCTCAATTTCGGCATCATAGTTATGGCAGTACTTTCCTGTCGGTACTCTGGCTGTGTCCCTAGTATTATTTGGGTATTCTATGTACACTCCCGCTCCTCCATTTCGAACAGCATTTTGTGCTGACCCATCTGTGTAGACTCGGATCCAGAGATCCTGTGGGTATTCTTCATCAAGGAAGCTGAGAGTGGCTGTTCTGCGCTGCACACTGTTCTGTTCTTCCTTGTCAAATATTCCTCTCACTTTTGTCTGGATTTGTAACGATAGTCTATGCTCATCTTTCCATGGAGTTCGCTCTGGAATAGTTGTTAGGGGGATACCAACTGTGGGCAGATCAGTGGTTTCTCTGCAGAGTCGTTTGGCCTGGTGGATAAAACTACTTCTTTTCAACCGCCCCATAGCTAGGTTTTCAAATCTGTTCTTCATAGGGTGGCCTGGCAAGCTGAGGAACTTTTCTGCTTGTATTAGCGTTTTCGTATCTCTGCGCTCACTCAGTGCCTGTGTCCTCCCCATCTTCTCCATTTCCACTATAGGGGTTGATCTCATCCCTCCTGTGGTGACTCTAAGTGCTTGATTTTGCACCTTGTCCAGCTCTTGTAGTGTGGTTTTTGATGCTGAACACCACGCAGTTGACCCATATTCCAGGTGTGGTCGTATGCTCTGTTGGTAAACTTTGCTAAGTATTTTCGTACTGGCTCCCCATGTGGTTCCACTTAGCTTTCTCAGGATGGCTATTTTCCTTCTGGCTTTTGCTACTGCTTTGTTGATGTGCTTTCTCCATGTCAGCTTGCCATCAAATGTTACTCCAAGGTATGTTGGTTCTTTATCTTCTCTTAGGGGTGTTCCATTTATCTGGATGATCCCTGCCTTTTGTTTTGGAGAGAGGGTAAATAGGGTGGTGCTGCACTTGTCAGTGTTTATGCTGACACACCATCTATTTGCCCATGCAGCAAATGTATCTACAGCTCTTTGTAGCAATCTGGTGGCCACTGATGCATATTCATTTGTGCTCCATAGAACCAGGTCATCGGCGTACATTGCCGCTTTAATTCCATGCGGTAGGTGAGCAACAAGATCATTGATGAAGATTAGAAAAAGTGTGGGGGACAAGACTCCGCCCTGGGGGACACCGTGACGCAGTAGTACTTTCTTGCTCTTGAGTCCGTCTATCTGTACTCGGGCTCTTCTGTTGTGCAAGTATGCTTTCACCCATTTGTACATTCTTCCATTGACTTTGCAGTTTCTCAGTTTCTTCATCAGACCTTCTTTCCAGACTTTGTCAAAGGCTTTCTTCAGATCTATCCATGCCGCAAGCACCAGCTTCTTCTCTTGGAATGCATCCTCAATTTCTTGAGAGAGGTAGGTTGTCTGATCTTCCGTAGAGTAGCACTGCCTAAAGCCAGCCTGCTGTGGCACAAGGATGTTTTTACTTTCAATGTACCACTGCAGTCTGTGATTGATGATGCGCTCCAGTGTTTTGCAGAGACAGCTGGTGAGGCTAATTGGTCTGTAGCTAGAGGCAATGGAACCATCTTTCCCTGATTTTAGGAGGGGTATCATGATTGCTTCTCTCCAGGCTTGTGGAACACTGCCTAAGGTCCAGCTGTTATTGAAGATCTGCAACAGCTTTGTTTTGGCCTCTGTTCCTAGGTTCCTGATCATTTCATTGGAGATACCATCAGCTCCTGGTGACTTTCTCATTTTCAGTTTTGATATGGCTAGCTCCAGTTCGCTGATTGTGATGGGTGCCTCCAGAACCTCATGTACTATTTCCTTCTGTCCTGTATGTTGTCGTTTCTCTCGAATCTCTTGTTGTTTCTCTGGACTAATTTTGATATTGCTATCTTGTGCGAACGAGTCCGCAAAATGGTCAGCTGCTTGCTTTCTTGTTAAGATTTTTCCATCTTTATGTAGCGCAATTTTTGAGTTTCTCCCTGTGCCCTCGTCATTAAGCTGTTTTATTAGCTTCCACAATTTCCTTGTGTCTCTTTCAAAGTTCAGAGACTCCGTTTTCTCCTGCCAGCTTTTCCGTCTAGCCTGCAGCTTGGCCCTTTGAAATTTGGCTTTTGCATGCTGGAATTTATTGTGGTGCTCTTGGCTGGGTGTGGCCTCTGCTTGCTTTCTACACACTTCAACATCATTATGCAACTGTTCCAGTTCACTACTCCAGTAGGGTTTATATTGTTTACGGGCTCCTCTTGGTACTGTTTCTCGCGCTGCCTGTAGTATGCATTTCCCAAACTCTTCAACTACTTTATTTATGTCTTTCTCAGTGTTCAGGTTTCTAACCAATATGCTGGTGCGATGCTTGTACATTGCCCAGTCTGCTTTCTTGTAGTTCCACCTCGAGAGGGTGCTGCTTTCACTTACAAGCTCATTTTCTACGGTTAGAAAGACTGGCCGATGGTCACTGCCACCAAGTTGTTTCCCAACAATTCGTGTAATGTTCCACTCCAGGTCTGGTGAAGTGAAAAGCCAGGTCAGGTGTAGTTGTAGAGTGCCATGATCTCGAGTAGAAAGTATGTGGGTCGGACGGCTTGTTAATCAACATGAATCTATTCTCATCCTGCCAGTCTTCCAGTCTCTCTCCTCTCTGGTCCATGTGATCATAGCCCCAGCTCTGCGAGTGGCTGTTGAAATCGCCACACACAATCATTTTTTTCTTTTAGTGGTAGTGTGTCCAGTGCCTGTGGGCGGTCACTTGGACAGTAGTAATTGATCAGATGTAGATCTGTATTACCTGTCTTAAGTTTAAGTGTCTGATACTCAGCCCCTTCCATGTAGACTTTGATTTGGGAAGCCATGATGTTATTTCTTACAAGGGTCAGTATCCCACCTTTTCGCCTGTTCTTTCGGTCAGATCGGTAACACTGGTAGCCTCTGATTTTGAAGGCTATATTTTCATTGAGGTGAGTTTCTTGCAAGCAACATATGCTTACTTTTTCTTGGTCCAAGATTTTTTCTAATTCTATTTTTTTGTTGCTGACTCCCTCCGCATTCCAGTGCATTATTTTAAGTCTTCGTTTGGTAAGGCCAGTCATCCTATTCTCATGTCCCCTGGCTCCACAGGACATCTGAGAAGGACCTCCAGTAGTTGGGGTTGGACCCTTTCGAGACATAGGGCCCGGCACTGCACCTGCCTGGGGGTCCAAAGCAGGGCGAGCACCATAACGATTAGCAGTAGTCGACATATTCCATTTTGCGTGATTGCGTGGCATCCTGATTTCTGTGGTGCGCCTCCTGGCTGGTTGCCTCCGACTTCAGCACCTTTCTTTGCTAGAGCAGACTGTGGTCTCACTCGAGTGTAGATGTGTACACGCGCACACACCTGTCTGCGCATGCATGTACGTGCATACACATCTAGAGCATACTGGTTATTTTCCGGCGCCAGAGATTCGCCGTCGCCCCTTCTCCTGTTAGTTTAAACAGGTCCGCCGCGTGAAGGCCAGGAGTTGGACTTTTGCTGCATAGGTTATGTATTCACGAGCCATTGAGGTATTTAAGCAATGTTGGGCGCTCACCCCAACACCACGCCTCGGCTACATACAGCAACATTTGGAACCCGCCTATGGTATTATTTACATTTTCCCCAGAAGCCACATTTCCACCGCCATTAGAAGTTTCTCTGCTATTAATCTAATTGGAAGGGCTGAATGTAAGTATTATTTTTGTTTGGGGATACACACACTTGCGTGCGGACTTGTCAATGTGTATCCTAGCGTGCGGACTTGTCAATGTGTATCCTAGCTCACTGTCGCTCTTCTGCTGTGCACAAATGAGAAAATAATCGGTGAAAGCAATTTTTTGCATTCAGTCGCTTTAAACTGAAGCGTAGTCCATACACACGCTATATTTCTAGTGCACTGGACTGATTTTTGTGTGTGGATTAGCTTTCCCTTTTACCAGTGTCCCTCGCCATCAGGTGAACCCACTCCAACTTCAGAGGTACTTGTAATATACGTCCCGAAGTCAAGAATTTAGTCCAACTGATCAATGGTGGAGTTGAACCGCTACCCCGGCATCAGCACACCGGATGTTTCAGAACGAGCACTCTTACCCATTCGGCCATGCTGACCTCTGGTAAAAGCAATTTTCCTACCACTTACGCATCATGGCTGCCATGAGTTTCACACACAGTAAAAGTATTACAATACAGAGTAACAAGTGTAGGGTCTCAAGCTCAGAAGTGATCAAAGTTTGATCCCGGCATGAGCTGAAAATTCTTCCAAGAACCATTGGTATCTAATATCAGTTGTCCACCTGATGTCTTGGGGAGTAATATCAAATACCTAGCCTTCTCAGATAATAGCAAAAAAAAACACAGGAAGTCTTGCGTGCGTGTTAAAATTCCCATGACTGTTGGAAACTGCAAAGAGTAGGCTGCAGGGCTGCTGCACTGGCAAAATTGTTAGAGGGTGGGGGGCCTACCTAAAGGTGGTAGATTTGATATCTTGGATGGAATCTGTCTAAATGAAGCAAACCATACACAAATGCACCCTGAAATCGGACACACTGATCTATGAGGTGCATAATTAGGTGTGACGTACTCCCTCAAAAGCAAAACAAAGAAGACAAGTGACATGTAAGAAAATATGCTTCTTACTGACCATATTACTTACTTCATGAGGTTCTCAATGGTCTGTTCTTTCATTTTTATGTCTGCAAAACCACATGAAAAACAAAAAGAGCTGATGTTAAAGATGTGCTATACAAGAAGTAAAACAAACAACATTCACTGTGCAATCAAACACAGCTGAAACAAAATAACTGATGCAAAGGATGTATATACAAGTTAAACACACAACATTCACAGTGTAATCAAACACAGCTAAAACAAAATAACTGATGTTAAAGATGTGATACGCAAGAAATAAAACAAACATTCACAGTGCAATCAAACACAGCTAAAACAGACATTCATATATGGCAATTTATGAACAGTTGATTGGAAGACTGAATCCTGACTCTTGAGCTTTGCATCTGGCCTGCGGAGAGCAATCTTTGATACATCTGTCAGACTACAGTTAGTGCGCACCAACATTTTGGCCAGTATAAGTCGTGGTCTTAATACCTCAGTGGCACACAGTTCATGAATAAAGAAAACAGATAATCTGGTAGAATTCATAAAACAGAAATATGAATCAACTGCAGTGATGCAGAAACTCAAGCAAGCACAATCGCAACAGGAGCTGTGGTGGCGTAGTAGCTAGAGCCTCACGTGTAGAATCAGTGGCCGTGAATTTGATTCTCATTGGGGGAAGATTCCAGTTTTTTAATAATAAATCTAACCTGGGCTGCCAGGTCGACACAGCTTTAAACGGGGACCAGGAAATGTCTTGAGATGTAAAACAGGCGTGATACTGACTGCATCACCTGCCGAGTGCTGATGGTCTATAACAATGTGGGTCTAGCACCATATACCGAACACACCTTAAGGCATGCAAATGGGCCCTTTACTTACAATCATCATCATCCAGTGCCTTGCCGGCTAGCATGGGCGATCATGCCTCTCCACAAATTACGATCTCCGACATCATGGATGAATTCATGTGTTGACTCCCTTCCGTGCCATGACTCAAGACTGTCAAGAATCTTTTCATGCTGTCTTCCTCTATCTCTCTTTCCGCAAATCTTTCCGGTTGTCACATGTTCCAGTTTTTGTCTTCTCATAACATGGCCAAAAAATTATGACTGCCTCTTTCCGATAAGTTGTCTTTGCGACTCAGCAAGAGCAACAGAGAAACTACTGAATGCCAATCATGGCTCACAGCCTGTGCTGTTGCTGACAGACAACATCCCTCAGGCAATCTAGCCAGGACATTGCCAATACACCAACATTATTGTTTGAACTAGGCAACCAGCGTACTGTCTCCTTGCAGTGGATATTATCTCAATATGGAGTCTCTGGAAATGGGAAAGCCAATCAACTAGCCAATGAAGGTGGAACAGAAGAGCAACTCGGATGTACAAGTCACATACCACCAAAAGAAAAGATCGATCAAAAAGCTACCAACACCAGCCGATTGCCGTATTGTGGATAGACCAGAACAAATCATTATTCTGCACTGGACACAATCAATGATGCAGCCACATGCACACAGAATTTAAGATCAACTATGTGTGCAAGTGGATTTGACAGCAGATCATATACTCCAAGTCTGCCCTGAATACTACAGATCTAGGCAAACCTTCTTGCCTAGAAAAACAACAGTGGAAGATAGATTTTATAGACCACACAGTGGACTAAAATGACAACACTATAGACATAGACAATATGAGTTGGTTGAGAGCCTGTCTCAGATATGAAAAGCAGAAGTATCAATGTTCCCAATTTTAAACAAGTTCTGCATGCTTAAGGGCTAAACTTTGGTTCAGCAAAGAATGAAGAATCAGAAATCTATCTAATTGAAATGAATGGGGTAAACATGTATAATTACTAATAAATATGACCCATAAAGATAATATTTTCATAAAGAAAGACAGTCAAACTTTTAAAACATCACCTTAAAATTCATAAACAAACTATATTGCAATCTATAACTAAGCCATAACCACATTAGCAATCTCTTTTATTCATCTCGTTATTCATGAGTTTTCTTAGTTCTCTCCATGGACTCCACATTAGTGAATATTCTAAGTTTAGCACGGGCTATCAATTCTTTTCACATTATATATTTTAAACTTCTCACCAAGAAGACACAGTGTATGCATCCCTATCTCTCTGTTAGAGATAATTTTGTCATAAAAGCTTTCTGGCTGCCAATCATCAGTCCAGAAAACAATGGAAACAGTTTCTCCATAGTTGTAGAGCTGAAATGACAGCAAAATAAGCATTTTTAATCTTATAGGTCATCTTTCAAAAATAAAATACCCTACAAAACCCCTTACAAGCTCTGGGTTGGAAACAATGGGGAAAGAAGCTCATGACATCACTTGATAAATCTGTAACTTCAACCAATCAACCAATCAATGAAGGTTGGCTGCAATGGATCTCCAATAGTCTCTCGCCCTGGCTGTACATTCTGTAAGACTGATGTTCATCCAACTCTTGATGTTACCTTCCCACTTGTATCACTGTCTACCACTTGCCTTCAACCTTGCCCTTCAGTGTGGTTTTTGTAAGAGTGTTATGTCTTTTAACATGGTCGAAATATTTCACTTGCCTCTTTTTTATTTCTTTCATAAACTATTTTCATTCCCAGTCCTTCTAGAACCTTTTTATTTCATTGTTTTTGTTTCCATGAAAATTCTCTAACTTAACTCACCTAAAACCTTGAACTTGTACATACAGCAGTATAGGGTGTATTTTTAATGACTGTGCAGTGTTTGAAAATATTGCCAGTCCAAGTTTTGCATTTACCTATTATGCTGCATGAACTTTACAGAGGGTGAATACAAAACTTGCACCAGCAATATTTTAAAACATTGCAGTCATTAAAAATACACCCTATATTTCCCATGCAAAAGTAACAATGTAGAGGTCCATTTTACATGCCCCAGTGCACTAGACATATGAGGCTAGGCCCATATATACATAGCCAAAAGGCACTCACTGGGTGATGTGGTCAGTATCACGTTGACTCCTCTACTCCCCACAACATTTCCTGGTACTCCTTTTTAGGCTAGGTTGACCAGACAGCCTAGGTCAAGGGTCTTAAAAATTGTAAACTACCCTGATGTGGATGAAACCCAAGATAACCAATGTGGTGGGCAAGTGTCTAGCCACTATGGCTCACAGTATTTTAAAAATGATCATGAGCCGAACTTACTGTATGACCCTGTCTACAATGCCCAGCACAACATCTAGAATAAACATCCTAATCATGCATGTAGCTTCAAACACGATCCTGTCTAGAATATATGTCATAAGTTAGTTAGTCGCTGTCCCAACTTCACAGCAAAGGGTGGCCCCATTATGTTCCATTCCTGTGCCAGTGAATATCACACAAAATGCTCCTCACAGCCCCATGTGACAAGTGTAACAGACAGGAGTCTCGACAAACCAACAGTCCACACAGGTATAATATGCATAATGCTGCTGCCAGAATGCCAACAGCTTGCCACGAAAAATACAGTATTCATTGTCGATGGAAGCGGCACTTACTAGAAAACCAGCAGTGACACATTACTGCATAAGACAACCCAGTTAGTTCAGTGACAGGCTGGCTGCCATTTTTCGGAACATGCAGTTCACGGTACAAAGAACTGCAGACAGATGTAAAAGCACTCCACATAAAATTCACAGCTCAGTGTTGCTCCACATACTCAACTCAGTAGCGGGGCAACGGAACTATATATATATATATATGTCATAATGATTATATATATGTCATAATGATTATATATACATAATCATGCCTGTAACTTTCAACATGACACACCATAGCTCTACCAACCTGAAGGCCACAGCAGCCAATGGCATTCATGATCGATGCATTATGAATTACCCTGTATGGAATCCCCTTTTCCACAGCCCGTAAGATTAAGTCTGTATGGGTTGTGGCCCTGCAATATATAAAACAAATTTATGTGATGCACTAATTTAGAGGGAGCCACATTAATGTAGTGGCTAGGTGCTCATCTACTGGCCTGATGGTCATGGGTTCGAATCCATATCAGAGCAGGTCTTTAAAATTGAACTGGGCTACCAGATGAATCCAACCTAAAATAGGCACCAGGAAATGTGTCGGAGAGTAAAGACAGCAGGCATCATAATGACATACCCTCAGAGTGATGATTGGTCTATAAAATTATGGGTCTAGCACCATACGCCCCGCCAGTTCTGTGACAAAGGGGTTAAGGTCGCAGTTTGTAATCCTGCATACCGAGTTTGAAACACAGCTGCTGCGATTTGGCAGCAGACTGCCTTGTGTTGGTTTTTTATGAAAATGGTATGAGTGCCGGTGGTTCAGAAAGCATTGGCAAACTACTGAATGTAAACTTGCCAAGAAATCACGAGCAACCAACAAATGCTCATGTTGGCTGCCATAATTTAATAGCTTGTTTTCTTCAAGGTAATTTAGCTTGTTTACTTCAATCAATCAAGCAGGTGCCGTCTCCACAATGAAGGTCGGCTGCAATGGATCTCCAACACTGTCCGTCTCTTACCTTGATTGTACATTCTGTAACTGCTGTTCATCATCTCTTGATTTTATCTTCCCACTTGTGTCACTGTCTACCTCTTGCTTGAATGGCTTCAACCTTATCCTCCAGTATGGTTTTTATAAGAGTGTTATGTCTTTTAAATATAGTATTCAAAATATTTCAATTGCCTCCTTTTCATTTCTTTCATCTATCTCTTGTCATTCCTATTTTTATTTAATCTCTTAACTTGATTGTTTTTGTTTCCATGAAATATGACATATTCTTCTGTATATCCACACCTCAGGACCTCTATTTGACTTTATAATTGCTTGTCCAATGTTCAGGCTTCTGCTCCATATAGTAGCGTTTAATATATGTAACATTTGACAATTCTCATTTTTAATGTGTTGTTAATCTCTCTATATGTTAATACTGATTTCATGTGATTGCAAACATTGTTGGCCGACAAAACATCAGTGTTAACACCTATTTTCTTCAAGGTAATTCTGATTCTGAAGTCTGTTATTAACCATTTTCCAAAAAATTTTCCTAAGAGTCTGGTAGACTGATGGGATGATGTCCAGCTTTGTTAGCTTTACTTTGCAGCCTGTAATATTTCAAGCTCTTTCCACTCTTTGTAAAGATCCCCTGTGACCATAATTCATTGTTAGTTGCATATCCTTTACGGACATAGCAGTCAACCCCAGCATTTTTTAGGTGTTCCTGGGCAAATTTATATCCAGTAGTTTGCCATTGCTTTCTGAACAACTGGCAATAATGCCATTTCATAAAAAAATCAACGCAGCTGTGTTTCGAACACGGTATGTGAGATTATGAACTGCGTCTGTAACCTCTTTGTCACGGAGCCGGCACAATTCATTGAAGGGACTTAATATTCTAGAATTTCTGCGAGGTTTCACATGCTGGATAACTTCACATTTCTGGCAACAAGCCACATTGTTTGTGTATGCACAACAATGTGGCTTGTACTGAAAGCATAGCAACACCATTTACATGTCAATGAGTCGTGCTGGGAGCATGGTGTTTGACTTTTCTGTTTCTACAGCAACAACATTAATATGCCAAGTCATTCTGTCAGCATGGTGTTCAGTTCATTGTTTTTAAAGCAGCCACATCTACCTGCCAACAGCCAATGTTGCAAACATGGTGTTTGGCCCATTAGCATGGCAATAAGTAATGTTGGGAACATGGAGTGCATCCTGTATATTCAATTACCCATGCTTTCAACTTGTGAGGACTAATATGGCCAATTGATTAAGAAAGCTTAATGATCTTTCTGTTATAAATAAATAAATAAATATACATATATAATATCAATAAGTCACTGTCACTGAATGTAAGAAAGAGAGTGTTGAAATGCTATATAGAACCAGCTTTGCTGTATGGCAGTGAATCTTGGAATGTAAATGAACAAATTAAGAAGAAACAAAAAGCAACAGAGATGTGGTTCCTTAGATGAATGTTACGAATTCCTTGGACTGCCAGAGTAAGTAACAACAACTGCCTGAAACAGGCTAATGAAACTAGAACATTATATACAACAATAAGAAAGAGACAAACAGCTTTCTTCGGTCATGTAATGAGAAGAGAGGCATTGGAGAACATCATGACAACTGGAAAGATCGAGGGGAAGAGAGGCAGAGGCAGACCAAGAGAAATGATGCTGGACGGATTGAGCCGGTGGCATTGAAGAATACCATCAGTAGAGTTGATCCAGAACACCAAAGACTGAGATCTGTGGAGAGCCATGAACGCCTATGCCAGCTGGCAGGGAACTTGATGATCTTCTTCTTCTGCTGCGTTCATCCGGAATTTTTTTTTTCCGGACGTGGCTGTGTTGTGCCTGTTTACAGCAAAGCTGCGTTCTTGCGCCGTTAGGCCGACACATCCGACTTCTGTGGGCATTTGTTGACCGGGTTAACCTTCCCGGGGACTTGATGATGATGATGATATAATATCAGGAGTCATAGCCAAATTTTTTTTTAAAATTTACTTGGGCTCTCGGGTCGACTGCACCATAAGCTAGGTACTAGTAAATTCCACAGGATGCAAAGGCTGCCACGGTGATACTGACCACAACTCCCATCACGAGTCATTTGGTCTATAAAAATATGCAGCTAGCACCATTTACTTAATACACCTCAAGGTGTGTAAGTGAGTCCTATACCTTTTATTGGGATTTTAATTTTGGACGACTGTTGGTAATTCTGAGCACTAACCTAGTCACCATCATGACTTCATAACAATATTAGCAACTATACAATCACATGAAATAAAACTCTGCTCTCAAACCAACAGCATGGTTTACCCTAGTGGGTTCCCAACAAAAATCACATGATGTAAAACAAAACAGTTTACCCTAGTGGGTCGCCAACAACCAGAAAGGCAACATCAAGGGTGTCTGCTTCTGCCATCAGCTCATCTGATGAGTAAACCAGAAAAAGAAAGGAAAATTAGGAACTGAAACTATTTTAGTCATTAGCGCTGTTAACTCAACCTTGAAAATACAGATGTACAACCTGTGACAGATGTGCAAGGTCAACTGAAATTGCTGAAGTGTCAAATGATTGTGTTGGCATCCAAATTGCTTCATTATTGTCAATAAAACTGGGCACTTCTTATTTTGTGATCAATATTTGCTGTGTCTATTTTAGCATGGGTTACAAACAGGACTGTTCACTTGAGCCTTTGCTGGTCCCCCAGAGTTTGTCTTGAAGGGTCACTCCTTTCGGCCAGACTTCCTCTCTCCCTCTCTAGCAAAACCCAGGCAGCCTTGAAGGATATACTCTGGGGTTTGCTTTGGTGCAGTCCAAGTGGCGGAATCATTTAGACCCATTAGGTGGAGGTGTGCTGTGAGTCTATAATATCCTGTTATGAGCCCGAAGATCTAGAGTACACAAAAATCGCTGCCTTGAGCAGCTCCTGCCTCGTGAAGCACTGAAATGTGCACAAAGTCACCAAAACTGTAACTTCCTTGAAAGTGTGTTCTAATTGACAGTGAAAGTTACCTTACTTATGGTAATCAACAGACACAAGCACCTTGTTGTCTTGACAGACAATAGTTTGTTACATTGTGCTTCAAAAAAGGTATAATAGCTACAATCCAAGGCAGTTAAGACCATGGATGGAGTTATACTTCTCCAAAGCACAAAGCCTAGGCTGAATTGTAGAGACGTGTTGCCCATGCAGTATGATCCCTCTCTTGGCCTGCCTAGTTTACGCCAGAGGAAAAATGTAGCACCAATACACCTGGAACAAGACAAGCTGCAGAAGACACTGGATCAGTAAAGCAATGATCTGTCTATTTGTCAGAGCTTAGATCCTAGACCAGTTTGATCAGCAGAAACAGACTGACAAATGTGTACGATTTATCATATGGGGTGACCAAATCCTTTCCTCACCACTATACACTTATTTCACAACTAAAAATTGAAATGTTTTCTCAACCTAGTTTTCAACCCACTACATAGGTTACACAGAAACAAGCCAAGTCCCTTTCTCTTTCAATTCTATTAGGATACAGAAGCTGTGCAGTGAGGGAAATAATATTAAAATCATAAATGTATTACTTTCACAGAGCCAAATAACACACACCTTATAAACACAAACTGCCAGTGCCATACCACTGTCCATAATGGAACCAAAGAATAAAAACATATTTTCTTCTTGTTCCCCCTCCATTTAACTCGGTGAAGTGTTGGGACAAGAAGTAAAGATCATTTATGCACTCTTTCTGATTCTCTTTGTAAGTTGGTATTCATTTCTCTAAGGTTGTTCTTGATATCATCACTCCATATTTTACATGGTCTCCCTCTTGCTCTGTATCCAAAACATGGTCTTCCTCTTGCTCGGTATCCATTATATTTCTTCAATTTATTTGGCTCTGTAAAAGTAATACATTTATGATTTTATTATTATTTCCCTTACTGCACAGCTGCTGTAGCTCTTTGTGGAAGATGGTACCAGGGAATTCGTGTGAGGTGGCAAATCATGTAATCTGTTGTACATTAATAAAGTGCATGACTAGTTCCAGGCCTAGTCATCTTCTAATGTCCTCAATCCTTATTCTCTCAGTTACTCCTGCAGCTCTTCTACTGTATCTCATCTCTCTTGTTAACTTGTTATAATTTTGTGCTCATTAGTTGCTGTAAACGTACATGTTTGACACTGGTAGCATAATATCGGCCAAATAATAGTATAATAACTCTGTAACCTACAATTCATGTCATCAGAGATGACTAAGGAGGATTGACATGAGATTATCTCTTCCCACTGAAAACATAGCCGCACAATCTAACCAATCATGAACAAGTCTACAAAGAGCTTGGCCTGAGATGGCTGAGGGACGATTCGATGCTTTATTGAGAGATGTTTTTTACTGATTTTTTTTTGGGCGCTCGCTCATTTTGAACTCAAGCAGTCCATACACACTAATTCTAGTAATGCTGGACTGAATTTTTGCGTGTGGATTAGCTTTCCCCATTAACAGTGTTCCTCACCATCAGGTGAACCCACTCTGACTTCAGAAGTACTTGTAATTTATGTCCCCAAGTCAAGGATGATAGGTCAATGTTTAAGTCCAATTGTCCGGTGTAGGGGTTGAACCCCTTACCTCGGCATCAGCACACACGAAGTTTAAGAACACACGTTCTTATCCACTCGGCCATGCTGATCTACAATGAGAGATGTAAGGCAGAAGAATGAAAGATAAACACAAACAAGCCATATTTTGTGCGTGTTCTGACTTAATGTAAGAAGTACAATTACATATGAAATTATTACTGGTACACATGAAATGATTAGTACAACACATGAAGTGACATGGTACACATGAAGAATAGCCAATCATACACAGTGAACTGCTTGAGACAAAGAGTGTTAACTAGCTAAAGACATGCTTACCTTTTGTCCTACACAGCTGTTAGTGTTACTTTAACATAATCTCTCACTGATGTTTCTGTAACTCTTATCTCAGTCAGGTGTAACTTTAACTTATTCTCATCTATCTGATGGCTGTAACTTTAACTTATTCTCTACCTGATGTATCCGTAACTCTATCTTAGTCAGCTTAACTTTAACCTAATATCTCTCTCTGATATTTCTGTAACTATTATCTCAGTCAGCTGTAACTATAACTTATTCTCTTCCTAATGTTTCTATAACTCTTATCTCAGTCAGCTGTTACTTTAACCTACTCTCTCACTGATGTTTATGTAACTCTTATCTCAGTCAGCTGTAACTATAACTTATTCTCTCCCTGATGTATACTATCTCAGTGAGCTGTTACTTTAACCTACTCTCTCACTGATGTTTCTGTAAACACATATCTCAGTCAGCTGTCACTTTACCTTATTCTTATTTACCTAATGTTTCTGCAACTCTTCTATCAAATAGCTGTAACTGTAATGCCTTCTAACCTAAACTTATTCTAAAGCAACACAGTATGAGATCGAACCAGCTAATTTACATGATGAGAAGATAATTTACTTACCTGACGACTGCTCCACAGTGTCTCTATCAGCCAGGATAACATCTCTTCCGTAAAATGATTCCTGATAGATAAATTAGATGATATCTTGTATGTGCATGTTGTATGCTTTTGCTATTTTTTTTATCATTTAACATGTATGTTTGTTGCATATCCTTTAGAGGACATTTGCAGTCAACACCAGCATTTTTTGCTGCTGTTGATGTCTTGGCAAGTGTACGTTCAGTAGTTTGCCATTGCTTTATGAATGTCCGGCACACAAACCATTTCGTAAAAACCTGTGCAACGTGGTTTGCTACCAAATCGCGCGCAGCTGTTTCGTACACCGGTGCGTGGGATCACGAACCGCGTCCGTAACCCCTTCACCACGGAGTCCGGCCATTTAAGATGACGGAACAACATATTTATGAAGTCAGTTTTCATATCAGTCTATGACCCGTTTGAGACATTCTCACCTGTCTATGACCCATTTGAGACATTCTCACCTGTCTATGACCCGTTTGAGACAATCTCGCACAAATTGGCAATACAATTTATTTTAGAATTAACTGTAAATGAGAAAATACTGTTGTTCGTCAATGGTAGTGTCTGTTGGAGACATTTTTCTACATGGACCCCACCATACTCAGAACATGAATGTTCAAGGTGACATTTTTTTTTAAGACTAAATTTTTAAATGTTAATGTTGCATTACTTTGATGTTTTTCAAGTTGGGTATTTACTAATGAGTACCACCACAGCTATATAGGCCTTGCAAAACCAAATACAATGGTACCTCAAGGAAGCCAGTATGTCAATTCTAAGCGGAGATATTGAGTGTTGTGATCTTGAACAAAGAAATGCTCAGGAATCCTTTCACTCAGCTTCTTGCTACTATAGCATTTTGTTATTAAATGAACATCTCAGCAAACATCCATCATTGCGATCGGGGATGTCATCTATAATTACTTAATTAGTGATTAATGAATAATAATTAATTGGCGTCCATTGCTAATTAGATCGTAATGCATGCTATTGAAATAGAAGAGTACCCGTTAGGTCCATAGCATCATTCCACATAATAAAAGATATAGTTGCCTGGTTTCAAAGCTAACATTAAGAATGTATGTGGTAATTAATGAATAACAACTAATTAGTGGCCATTTTTAATCGCTAATTAGGTCGCAATGCATCATTTGTAAAAATAGGTGACATGAGCAGTAGTAAGTGTAAGGCTTGGCTACCCTGATCGCAATGATGTATGGTTGCTAAGAAAGATGTTCGTTTAAAAATAAACAAGTTACATTAGTTAGTAAGAAAACAAAATTTTGATCGATTCAACTATCACTTTGACTGGGACACAAAGGAAAGAAGATGCCCAGTGAGCGGATTTCTGAAGATTTGTTTATGATCAAGACACTCAAATATCATATAATATATATATAATGCATGTCTTCGCTTCTAATTGACGTACAGGCATCATTGGGTACCGTTGGATTTGGTATTCAATGCCTATCTATCTGTGGCGGTGGTCTCATTAGAAGTCGATTATTAGTAGTCATAGTAGTAATAAATTAGTATTACTAAATACCCAATTTGAAAATCATGATCAATATTCAATATAATATATATATTATATTTTATATATCTCAGAGCCCTCATGATATTGGAACAATAACATCATAAAATAAACATAACCAACCACATTTTACCAATGCTTCTTTGCCGCCAGTTAACACCGACGTGTACGCTTCCAGGTAAACTCTATCAGCATTCTTGACTACTTCCAACCCCTTCACGGTGATATCTTTGGCATCACCCAACCCTAGGCCTATCAGATAAAACATGCTGGACGATGGCAGCTTGCCGGCTGTATTGCCGAGTACAGTTTTTACACAACCCACCGGATACAACCTCATCATCATCATGTGCTGTGCCGATAAGTGTGGACGGTTATGTTTCGCCATCTAACACGACAACCAGAGTCGTGGATCAACTCTTTGAGTTTTTGTCTCGATTATACATACATCCTCACAGAAGCTTAATATTTAATAATTAGCGCTTGATATATAACTGAAAAATCGACATCACTGTACTCGAGACATTCCCATACCATGCGTTCCCCTCTTCAAAAGCCAACGAATAGTAATAGTTCCCATGATCATCTTCATCATCATCACTCACCATCCATTATCTTCCACTTTTGCCGACAAAACAATATGTTCCTTTAGAACATTTAAACACTGAAGTCACAAATATTAGGTTGCACAATCAATTGCCTGGCATCTTTCGCTGCATCTCATTTTTCCCTCTAACTTTTCATCAATATTATGTTCAAACCTTCTGGGTTATAATTATCTATTAAAGTATCTATTATCTTATAAATATTTATAAATAAGTATATAAATATATATATCTTATAAATATGTTAGTCAACATTGTTTGCGAGTGGCATCTTGCAGTCTTGACAGACCAAAGTATGTGAGTTGGAATGTGGCCAATATTCCATCACAATGCCTGGGCAGAGCTTTAGAGAAACATGTGGTGCCCAAACGACATGTTCCATCTCTCGGCCTCGCCTTGTGTTTTCCAGAGGAATGGATAACCAGTACGTCTGGCACAAGGTAGGCTGCAGACGCTGGCGGCTCAGCGTCAAACCTCGGAGACCTCGCCTCCACGAGCAGGTGGCGAGTGGTGGCCAGACCCTGGAACCCAAGGGACCCGACTTAGTGGCGTTCAGTCAAGTTCCACAGGTGAAGGCCTCGTACGCGCCTGAACCGTAGGGCACGTACATCTGTCATCACAAGTGTCCGTACCTGTGTAAAGCGTGCACTATCGTCAGACTCCCCGCCTGACTTTAGCGGATCCAGCAACCACCGGGAATATGCCCGCCGGAGATACTGCTCGTCTGTTGTGGACAAATCTCCACCGAGACTGAATAAGTAAAGTTGTAAATAGGTGTATACAGATATTGTTTTTCAGCGTGTGTTATATTAATTTACATATATAGGGTGCATTTTTTAATGACTGTGTAGTGTTTGAAAATATTGCCGGTCTAAGTTGTGTATTCACAATCTTTAAAGTTCATGCAACATAATAGGTAAATACAAAGCTTGGTCCGGAAATATTTTTAAACACTGCACAGCCATTAAAAATACACCCTATATATAAAGAGAGGTGTGAGACAGAGATGTGTAATGTTTCCAGATCTTTTTTTTTCCTATACAGTGAAAGTATTTTCAGAAATGTAGAAGATATAAATGCAATCATCATTGGATCATCAATAACATTAGATATGCAGATGATACAGTATTGATTCCAGACAATGAGCAGGATCTGCAACAATAAGTAGATGCGGTTGTTGTACACAGTGAGCAACTAGGGCTAGAATTAAATTGTAAAAGGACACAGGTTATGGTCGTCACTAGGAATAACGAAGTACCACAATGTAATATACAAGTAAATGGGAATATTCTTCAACAAGTGAATAGGTACAATTATCTCGAAACAGTAATATCTGTTGGGAGATGTCTTGAAGAGATTACATCAAGAATCCCCTTGGCGAAAGTAGCCTTGTGTAAGATGAAAATCATACTGACCCATTGAAAGATATCAATTGAAACGAGAAAAAGAGTGTTGAGGTGCTACATAGAGCCTGTACTTTTGTATGGATGAGAAGGCTGGACAATGGGCAGTCAAGCTGAAAAACATCTGACGGCTATGGAAATGTGGTTTCTGAGGAGAATGAAAAGAATTCCACGGACGGACAGAAAAACCAATGACCAAGTACTACAAGAAACAAATGATAATTGTAAATTGATTAGAGAAATTAGACATAGACAGTCAGACATTTTTGGGCATGTTATGAGAAGAACTAAATGGGAGAATTTGGTGACAACTGGCAAGATCGAGGGGAGGAGAACAAGGGGAAGACAGAGAAGTAAATACCTGGATGGCTTGACCACGTGGCATGGTCGAGACAGGAACACTGAGCTTAACCACGAATCTGGTGATCGAGTGAAATGGCGAGTCATGACCGCTCACGCTTACCGGCATGGCACATGATGGATATTTATAACGAAGTTTTGTCCATCATATAGTTGTGAATGTTTGTAGTTTATAGTTATTATTATCTTCTATGAAATTAGTATAATTTTCCCCGGGAAGGGTAACCCGGTCAACAAATGCCCGCAGAAGTCGGGATGTGTCGGCCTAAAGGCGCAAGAAGGCAGCTCTTCTGTAAACAGGCACAACGCAATCACGTCCGAAAAAACTCTCAGGATGAACGCAGAAGAAGTATAAATTTAATCTGTGATTTAATAGCTTTTAAAATGTCCTACTACACTTCCCATACACATCTCCTATATAGGGACTTTAGTTGCAATTATATGTTGTTTAATCTTTCCCAGAACCTCTCTGGAGCCAACTATACGCAACAGTTTTCCACCGACAGATGCAAATTGAAAGAGGACAATATTCTGTGGGTGGTTTTCTTTGTGATAATTTTTATACACTCCAGTTAAAGTTATTTGCATATCTTTTACATGACGTCACAGTCAAGCCCAGAATTTTAGGCTGTTTGTGACTTCTTGGCAAGTTTGCGTTTAGTAGTTTGCCGTTACTTTTTTGAACGACCGGCACTTACACCGTTGTAAGATACCAGCGCTAGGCAGTCTGCTTTACAGTAAACTGGGTAATGGAGGTTAAGGACAAGAGGCTCAACGCCATTGCACCGAGTTCTGTTCCATATGGCTGTCTTCTTTCTTCAGAGAGGCCTGCCGAATGCATCTCATGGAGCAGGAAACTTAACTACAGCGACGACCACCAGGGGGTATCAGAACAAAATGCACTCTTGAACCGAATGAAAGAATCCGAAAACAAACCAACAATCTTCACAACGCGAGGTGTGCGGTCTTGTCATATTCGTGAACTGCCAAACTGCATCACGCACTTCATAAAACCTTATGAGCATGTTTCCATGATCCAGCCACCCCAATTAACAGTGTAAACAAAATCAAGGTATTTCAAAACTCCTTAAACTGGCGGTTATCAAACTCTGCTTTTGACATTTATGTATGACACTGCTGTTGAAATCACATTGTTGAGCCGCAACGACATTGAACGTGAAAACATCCTTGTGCCAAGCAGGCAGGCTTTAGGCAGTGTTATTCTAAGGAAGATCAGAAAACCTATCACTCTCAAGAAATTGAGGATGCACTCCAAGAGAAGAAACAGGTGCTTGCGGCATGGCATGACAAATATAACCATAAGAAATAAACCATTATAAAATACCTAACTAATGTTTTCTCGCATCTTTTTTTTAAAAACTCGTTCCGTACTCGGCACACGTTGCATTCACTTCACCAACTCAGTTTCATTATCACTTCAACCCCTTTCATCCTATATTATTCCTGATGTAATCTACGGTGTAATAGTCATTTTAACTCTTTCCTAATCCGGACAGTTTTTTTTTTTTAATTTTGTAGTTTACTTCATTCTGAACCACACAGCTGTAATTGTAATCTTACAGCCATTTGTGACAGAAGCGCATCAGTTAAGTGTTAACTGGTTCCCATTCTTCTTCTTCTTCTTCTTCTTCTTCTTCTTCTTTCGTTCGTTTGAAATGTGTCTATAACTGCAATGCTGTCTCTTGTATGAATTGAACTGTCTTTTTCAGTTCACACAGCGGTCCATAGAGTTTATCTTCCACTGTCGTCTCTCTAGGCCAGAAGGTTTGCCTAGATATGTTATATTTTGGGCAGTCTTGGAGTATGTGCTCTGCTGTCTGCGACGCCAATCCACATGTTCACATGGCTGTTTCACCAATCTTGAATTTTGTATACATGTGGTTGCGTAATCTATTGTGCCCTGTTCTGAGGCGCAGAATAATGACGTTCTGGTCTATCCATAATGTGGTAGTCGTCTTGAGCAGGTTTTGGTGGCTTTCTGACTGATTTGATCATTCTTTTCTTTTGGTGGTATGTTACAGGCACATCATGCTGTTCTTCTTTGGCGTTCTTCTTAGCCAATTGATCAGCTCTGTCATTCCCGGGTACTCCACAGTGGGATGGTATCCACTGTATGGTGACCTTATGCTGACTGCTAAGTTCAGAAAGTAGTGTCCTTAGTACTGGCAATTTCCCAGACAGGAGCGCCTCGAGTACTGATTTTGCATCTGTCAATAGCACCACAGGTTGTGTACCATTGCTGGTATTTAGTAATTTCTCTGTTGCTATCTTGATTGCCTCAATTTCAGCATCGTAGTTATGGCAGTACTTTCCTGTCGGTACTCTAGCTGTGTCCCTGGTATTATTTGGGTATTCTATGTACACTCCCGCTCCTCCATTTCGAACAGCATTTTGTGCTGACCCATCTGTGTAGACTCGGATCCAGAGGTCCTGTGGGTATTCTTCATCAAGGAAGCTGAGAGTGGCTGTTCTGCGCTGCACACTGTTCTGTTCTTCCTTGTCAAATATTCCTCTCACTTTTGTCTGGATTTGTAATGATAGTCTATGTTCATCTTTCCATGGAGTTCGCTCTGGAATAGTTGTTAGGGGGATACCAACTGTGGACAGATCATAAATTTCTCTGCAGAGTCGTTTGGCCTGGTGGATAAAACTACTTCTTTTCAACCGCCCCATAGCTAGGTTTTCAAATCTGTTCTTCATAGGGTGGCCTGGCAAGCTAAGGAACTTTTCTGCTTGTATTAGCGTTTTCGTATCTCTGCGCTCACTCAGTGCTTGTGTCCTCCCCATCTTCTCCATTTCCACTATAGGGGTTGATCTCATCCCTCCTGTAGTGACTCTAAGTGCTTGATTTTGCACTTTGTCCAGCTCTTGCTCTTGTAGTGTGGTTTTTGCTGTCGAACACCATGCAGTTGACCCGTATTCCAGGTGTGGTCGTATGCTCTGTTGATAAACTTTGCTAAGTATTTTCCCACTGGCTCCCCATGTGGTTCCACTTAGCTTTCTCAGGATGGCTATTTTCCTTCTGGCTTTTGCTACTGCTTTGTTGATGTGCTTTCTCCATGTCAGCCTGCCATGAAATGTTACTCCAAGGTATGTTGGTTCTTTATCTTCTCGTAGGGGTGTTCCATTTATCTGGATGGTCCCTGCCTTTTGTTTTGGAGAGAGGGTAAATAGGGTGGTGCTGCACTTGTCAGTGTTTATGCTGACACACCATCTATTTGCCCATGCAACAAATGTATCTACAGCTCTTTGTAGTAATCTGGTTGCCACTGATGCATGTTCATTTGTGCTCCATAGAACCAGGTCATCGGCGTACATTGCGGCTTTAATTCCATGCGGTAGATTAGCAACGAGATCATTGATGCAGATTAGAAAGAGTGTGGGGGACAATACTCCGCCCTGGGGAACTCCGTGACGCAGTAGTACTTTCTTGCTCTTTAGTCCGTCTATCTGTACTCGAGCTCTTCTGTTGTGCTAGTATGCTTTCACCCATTTGTACATTCTTCCATTGACTTTGCAGTTTCTCAGTTTATTCATCAGACCTTCTTTCCAGACTTTGTCAAAGGCTTTCTTAAATCTATCCATGCCCGCAAGCACCAGCTTCTTCTCTTGGAATACATCCTCAATTTCTTGAGAGAGGTAGGTTGTCTGATCTTCCGTAGAGTAGCAATGCTTAAAGCCAGCCTGCTGTGGCACAAGGATGTTTTTACTTTCAATGTACCACTGCAGTCTGTGATTGATGATGCGATCCAGTGTTTTGCAGAGACAGCTGGTGAGGCTAATTGGTCTGTAGCTAGAGGCAATGAAACTATCTTTCCCTAATTTTAGGAGGGGTATCATGATTGCTTCTCTCCATGCTTGTGGAACACTGCCTAAGGTCCAACTCTTATTGAAGATCTGCAGCAGCTTTGCTTTGGCCTCTGTTCCTAGGTTCCTGATCATTTCATAGGAGATACCATCAGCTCCTGGTGACTTTCTCATTTTCAGTTTTGAAATGGCTAGCTCCAGTTCGCTGATTGTGATGGGTGCCTCCAGAACCTCATGTACTATTTCCTTCTGTCCTGTATGTTGCCGTTTCTCTTGAATCTCTTGTTGTTTCTCTGGACTGATTTTGATATTGTTATCTTGGGCGAATGTGTCCGCAAAATGGTCAGCTGCTTGCTTTCTTGTTAAGATGTTTCCATCTTTATGTAGTGCAATTTTTGAGTTTCTCCCTGTGCCCATTCCATTCCATTATTCGGTACGAATACCCCCCCCCCCCTTTTAGCCTTCGTTTTCCGACATGGCTATGTAGGGTGTCTATGGTGTAGCTTGGAGTTTCTACTTCGTATTTTGGGCTGCTTGTTATCAGCTTCCTGGCTTCTGATTGGTTAATTTCGTTCATAAAGTCTTGATAGAGTTTTACATGTCTGGACAGAGTCGCGCACTTGTTGAGGCCTGGAGTTATTGTGTACCCACCCCGTCATATGGTGCTGTTTCTTTCAGGGAGCTCTACCATTCTTGGTTCCACCTGTTGTTTCTCCTCCTTCCACGTCTTGGGATGTTGTCGAATCTTCTGGTTTGTCTTTGGGTGTCGTCTCTGTAGCTCGATCTTGGTGGGGAGCGATTTTCAATCGCCCGGCAGAATTGCTCTTGATCTGGATAGCCGTTTTCATCCAATTCAATTGAAGTTTCTTCGTCTCATGTTACTTCTTCTATCTGGGTCTTTGCAGTTTCTTGTTCTTTCTCTGTTTTTAGCAGTTCTAGCTGTTCTCTTTCTTCTTAAATTAGTTTTAGCATTTCTTCTGTCTTTGCTCTCCTCTTGTATTTTCAACAGAGTTTTGTCAGTGTCAGCTTTTATGGCGGCCATTCGAGCGACATCCTGTTCTATCTTCTGCTGAACTTGCTTCAGTTCGACCAGGGTGCGCTGGACGGCCGTTATCTGGGTTTCTTGCGTCTTGTCAGTCTTTTCTTCCAGGCTTTTGAACTGAGTTCTCAGGTTCTTCAGTTGGCTTTCTAGTTGTGTTTTATCATTCTTGGTAAGTCGGTTGGTGGCCTCGTACTGCCTCCTGGCCTCCCTGTATGGCAGGTTGGACTTTATGGCAATCTTCATCGCTTCTTTGCTATCCTGGTGGCAGGGGCAGCCGAGGTACCAGGCGCCATGGTTGCCAAGGCAGTTGGCGCACTTTCTACTGCTATTAGGCCTCCTGAAGTCCGAGTCTTTTTTCGTTTGTTGGCACTGACTGTAGGTGTGGGGGGCCAGAGCAGTACCTGCACACTTCCACATCGCTCTTGCAGGTGGCCCGGGTGTATCAGAACTTCTGGCACTTGGAGCACTGCAGCACTCTTGGTATGTAGTGCTCTGGTCTCTGTTCTTTTCCGCCCCATACGATGTACGGAGGGATCACTCGGTCCTCTGATGTAACAATGACGACTGTAGAGGGGATGTTGTTCTTCCCGATGATCCGCTCCGCACTGGTTATCTTGAGTTTCCTGTTTTCATTCAAGAGCATCTCCCTGATCCTGTCATTTGAGTGATGGGTCTGGACTCGTCTGTTGACCCATCGTGTCTTCGTGCTGTGCCGGGCAGCTTCCAGTATTATGCCGTGGTGAAGCTGTATGGTGCTCTTCTCTTCTTGTGCGATCTTTTGTAGCAGGGCTGTGGTCTTTGAATTTTCTTGATGGAGACCACTACTCCATCGGGTGTCTTGCGCAGCTGGTCGATGCTGTGACTTCCCAGCTCGTTTTCCAACAGCCTAGTTATCTTGTCTGTTGAAAGCGCCGACAGACTGGCTTCTCCCACGCTTGTCTGCTTGAGTAGAATTTTTCCGGTGAATTCTACAATGGTATTTGTTTCCTCCTGTGTAGAGGTTTCTGGTATATTAGGCTGCATCTCTTTGGTGTTGCTAGTTTCCCGGCTGTTGCTGGCTGTAGCTGTAGTTTCTGCGACGGGAATGGTTTCAGCTAGTGTAGGTGCCGGACTGCTGCTTGAAGATATGGTATCAGCAGTTATAACGGCCTTCCTCGCCTCTGTCTTCTTTTTCCCGGCAGCATATAGCGCATGTCTTTGCGCGGCACTTTTAACGCGAGGCATCCTCTGCGTTAACTGATTAAGCGACTTGCTCACAATAGCGCATCGAATGTCCCTGTGCCCTCATCGTTAAGTTGTTTTATTAGCTTCCACAATTTCCTTGTTTCAAAGTTCAGAGACTCTGTTTTTTCCTGCCAGCTTTTCCGTCTAGCCTGCAGCTTGGCCCTTTGAAATTTGGCTTTTGCATGCTGGAATTTATTGTGGTGCTCTTGGCTGGGTGTGGCCTCTGCTTGCTTTCTACACACTTCCACATCATTATGCAACTGTTCCAGTTCACTACTCCAGTAGGGTTTATATTGTTTACGGGCTCCTCTTGGTACTGTTTCTCGCGCTGCCTGTAGTATGCATTTCCCAAACTCTTCAACTACTTTATTTATGTCTTTCTCAGTGTTCAGGTTTCTAACCAGTATGCTGGTGCGATGCTTGTACATTGCCCAGTCTGCTTTCTTGTAGTTCCACCTCGAGAGGGTGCTGCTTTCACTTACAAGCTCATTTTCTACAGTTAGAAAGACTGGTCGATGGTCACTGCCGCCTAGTTATTTCCCAACAATTCGTGTAATGTTCCACTCCAGGTCTGGTGAATGAAAAGCCAGGTCAGGTGTAGTTGTAGAGTGCCATGATCTCGAGTAGAAAGTATGTGAGTCGGACGGCTTGTTAACCAAGATGAATCTATTCTCATCCTGCCAGTCTTCCAGTCTCTCTCCTCTCTGGTCCATGTGATCATAGCCCCAACTCTGCGAGTGGCTGTTGAAATCGCCGCACACAATCATTTTTTCTGTTAATGGTAGTGTGTCCAGTGCCTGTGGACGGTCACTTGGACAGTAGTAATTGATCAGATGTAGGTCTGTATAGCCTGTTTTAAGTTTAAGTGTCTGATACTCAGCCCCTTCCATATAGACTTCGATTTGGGAAGCAGTGATGTTATTTTTTACAAGGGTAAGTATCCCACAGTTTCGCCTGTCCTTTCGGTCAGATCGGTAACACTGGTAGCCTCTGATTTTGAAGGCTATATTTTCGTTGAGGTGAGTTTCTTGCAAGCAACATATGCTTACTTTTTCTTTGTCCAGGATGTTTTCTAATTCTACTTTTTTGTTGCTGACTCCCTCCGCATTCCAGTGCATTATTTTAAGTCTTTGTTTAGTATGGCCAGCTGTTCTATTCTCATACAGGACATCTGAGAAGGACCTCCAGTAGTTGGGGTTGGACCCTTTCGAGACATAGGGCCCGGCACTGCACCTGCCTGGGGGTCCAAAGCAGGGCGAGCACCATAACTTTTAGCAGCAGTCGACATATTCCGTTTTGCGTAATTGCGTGGCATCCTGATTTCTGTGGTGCGCCTCCTGGCTGGTTGCCTCCGTCTTCAGCACCTTTCCTTTGCTAGAGCAGACTGTGGTCTCACTCGAGTTTAGATGTGTACACACGCACACACGTGTCTGCACATGCATGTATGTGTATACACATCTAGAGCACACTGGTTATTTTCCGGCGCCAGATACTCGCCGTCGCCCCTTCTCCTGTTAGTTAAAACAGGTCCGCCACGTGAAGGCCAGGAGTTGGACTTTTGCTGCAGAGGTTATGTATTCACGAGCCATTGGGGTATTTAAGCAATGTTGGGCGCTCACCCAACACTGCGCCCCGGCTACAGACAGCAATTTGGAACCAACAAAGATTCAAAACCAAGAATTAAAGCCAAGTGTGTGTGTGTGTGTGTGTTTGTAATTGTGTGTGTCTGTGTGTGGGAGCACAAATTGTACCCTCGCAGACAGTATGAGGCTCTGCGATTGTCGCAAAGATTAATTAACATTTAGTGCACCTCAAATCCCAGACATGCTACACAGGTACACATTCAAGACAGCAACAATATTCGGAAGAACAACTGTTGAAACCACATGCATCATAACCATGATAATATACTTAGCTGCAATGTTAGATTCTCCAGAACAATCACAGGCAAAACAAACACAGACATTTCACCCTCAGCAACACAATACACAGCATACAACACAAAACACTCCTACAAACATGGCGGGTTATCACTGCAAGACATACACATAAAGTACAAACATATAGAAATCAGTCACGTAGAACACATCAACAACAACCGAGAACAGCACTTTTTAAAGCTGCATATCCCTTACAGGACGTTGCAGTCAACACCAGAATTTTTCAGCGGTTGTTGATGTTCTTGACAAGATTACGCTCAGTAGTTTGCCGTTACTTTCTGAGTGACCGGCTCACATTCCCCTGTATGTAACCAACACGATGCGATCCGCTGCCGAATCTCGCGCAGCTGTGTTCCTCACATTGACATACGGGATTACGGACAAAGTCGTTAGCTCCTTCGCCAGGGAGTCCGACTCTTACTAGAACAGCACTTAATATCTATAGGATGTATTTTTAACGACTGTGCAGTGTTTGCAAATATTGCCGGTCCAAGTTTTGTATTCACCCTCTGTAAAGTTCATGCAACATACTAGGTAAATACAAAACTTGGACCGGCAATGTTTTCAAACACTGCACAGTCATTAAAAATACACTCTAGTACTACATAGCAGAACATGTACATCACCTCAGGAACGTAGACAACACAACAATACCACATTATTATGGCTCACCAGCACACTTCTACTGAACATGTATACATGCAATACAAGGAACGAAACATGTTGCGTGTCCTTTGCAGGACGTTGCAATCAACCGCAGGTTGATTTTCGAGACAAGTTTGCATTCACTAGTTTGCCATTACTTTCTGAACGAGAAGTCAACGTTTTAGCCCAACTTAAAACGCTCGTATCCTTTCGGTCACGAAGGAAATTAACACCTAATACAACAAACAGTTGAGTTGAGTTAAGAACCGACATCACTGCATTCAGGACATTCCCATACGTGCTCCGCCTCCTCGTTCAACAGCCAACGAAGAGTCATACTACTAATCGTTCCCACCGCTATCTGATTTAAAGTTCTCCTGGTCTTCGTTCTCATTTTTGAGATTCTTCCAGAACCCCTACCGATCCCTCGCAATCTCATTCTTTCCACATACGGGTTCTCAATCTGTCCCATCTGGTCCCACAAGCGCACGACCACCTACCCCTTGTCCATAGGCAAAATACCACCAAGAGGTGCATTCCCTGCCAGCCTATCAGCCTGTTCATTCCTACCGCGCCCCTGCATGGCCAGGGCAAAATATCCATACAATTCTCACAATCTGTGACCTCTGAAGCGACGAGAGCCATTCCACACGAAGCATTCCTGTCTCCAACCTACTAAGCATACTCTTTGAATCCGTAAAGGATACAACAAACAACATACAACAAACAAGATATACCCACACTTAGTGAAACAACAAGCATCACCATGACACGGTATAATCAAAAGAGGATACAAATAATACATGGCCAACTACATTTCAGGTTTACAAACTTACACAACAAACATATTACACCCAAAGACAAAAAAAAATAATATGCATGCTACTTTTCAAAATGACACACGACACCAACAATAGAAAGACAAAGACACCGATCAAACACACACAAACAGTAGCATGTCAACTATTCGTACGACAAGACAGACAGCACATATACTACACATGTCCTATAGTTATACAATTAGAACTAATAGAAAAGCTTACAAACAAGAAAGCTGAAATATATAAAGCAATCTTCCTCAACACAATACTCACAACTACAAAAGACGCAAACAAAATGATTAGCAGCAGTAGCAGAATGCAGAACGTAATAGGACATGCAGAAACACGACCACATAAAACACAGAACATACAACACAAAATTAATACTATACATGTTTCAACAAATACATTCAAATCTATTCATATATTAATAGCTAGCCTTTTCTTTATTTTGAATAATGAATTATAATCGGCACCATTTATTATTTGATTACACAAGTGTCCAGTCAACAATAAGGAAACAGATAAGTAACCTATATATAGTTTTTCATGAAGTTGTATCGGTGTGTTTTTGTTGTTTGTGTGCTGGCGAGGGCTTTGGTCGCAACGTCCATGTTGATACGCGTGATAGTGCTCTATTAAAGTCTACCGTCTCCTTCTCGTTGTCTGGCTATTTATTCATTTATTAAATTGCATAATTCGATGCATTTCATTAGTTGCATACTGTAGTTGTCACACAACATAAACTAAAGCAAGAAGATAAATCTTTCAATCTGGAATATACAACACACATTCCCATAGTAATTAACAAATAAAAATAATAATCATAAATTGCAATAAACTGTGCATTCTATTATTTGCGTCTTTTGTTTATAATTGGTGCTAGTACTGGTATTGCATTTTCTCAGCCATGTAAAATAGATAAAACTTGTTTTTCATTCCAGATATTTCTCAAAAAGCAGGAATGTAGATAATGTAAATACAATGTGTTAGTACAATTGGGCATAAGTAACGAATGAAAGAATTTTGGCAAACACAAGAAATGAACCAATTTTAGAGTGTAAATTGAATCAAAGTGAATAAATAAGATAGGAATCATTCTGCCAGTAATGCAGAATGGATTAGAGCGCTCGATCTTAAACTCCCGGTGTGCTGATGTCGAGGTAGCTGGTTTAACCCCTACATCGGTCAGTTGGACTGAAATGTTGACTTCTCGTTCCTGACTAGAGTACATAGATTACAAATACCTCAGAAGTTAAAGTAGGTTGGCCTGATGGCGAGGGACACTGGTAATACGTAATGATAATCCATACGCAAAATCAGTCCTGTGCACTCACTAATAGTAGTAACTACTAATTGTATTAGATGGTAGCATATGTATGGGCTATGCTTGAGTTCAAAGCAAAGTAATTCTGAACTTTCAGTGTACACACACACACACACACACACACACACACACATATATATATATATATATATATATATATATATATATATATATATATATATATATATATATATATATTTCATTTGTGAACAAAACAACAAATGTGTACATAAATGTACAGATATATCACTGCCACTGATCACAGTCATCTTATCGCTATCATTAACACCAACCTATCACAATAATCTTATCACTATCATCACAATCTGTTTATCACTATCAACATAATCATCTTATTCCATTCATCATGTGTCATGCCGGTTAGCGTGGCGGTCATGTTTTGCCATCTCACTCGGTTACCAGAATCATGGATCAGCTCCGTGTTTCTGTCTCGACCATGCCACGTGACCATGACATCCAGGTATTTACTTCTCGGTCTTCCCCTTGGTCTCTTCCCTTCGATCTTGCCAGTTGTCACCAAGTTTTCCAATTCATTTCTTCTCATATTGTTTTGTTTTGCGTATCCCTTAAGGGACGTTGCAGTCAACATCAGCATTGTTTCAGCTGCTGTTGATGTACTAGGCAAGTAGTTACGTTCAGTAGCTTGCCATTGCTTTCTGAACGACCGGCCCCTATACCTTTTTCGAAAAAACCAGCACCGCCGTGTTTCGAACCCGGGTATACGGGCTCACAAACCGCGTTCGCAAGCCCTTAGCCACAGAGGCCGGTTTCTTCTCATAACATGTCCAAAAAAAAATGTTGACTGTCTACGTCTAATGTCTCTAATCAGTTTACGATCTTCATTTGTTTCTTGAAGGACTTGTTCATTGGTTTTTCTGTCTGTCCATGGTATACTTTGCATTTTCCTCAGAAACCACATTTCCACAGCCATCATATGTTTTTCAGCTTGTCTGCTCATTGTCCACGCTTTACTTCCATACAGAAGTATGGGTTCTATGTAGAACTTCAACACTCTTTTTCTCGTTTCAATTGATATCTTTTTATTGGTCAGTATGTTTTTCATCTTGCAAAAGGCTACCTTCGCAATTCCAAAATCAGACTACAAGTGGTACCATTATAATTGGGACTCTTCGCTGGCTGTTGAAGATAAGGATGGAGCACGTATGGGAATGTGCCGAGTGCTGTGATGTCGGTTCTTAACTCAACTCTCAAGGGATGGGTGTGATACTGCAATTTTGACCAAACAATAACATTATGTCAAAAAGGGTTAAACTTGACTAGAGCGCCGAGCCGGAAGCCAAAGTATAGACTATCAGCACGAACTGGTGACGTCAGTCGCTACGCGCTGAGGGAGATACTGCGTGGAGGACTAACTAACTAACTGACTGACTGACTGACTGAAGCATACGTTCCACATATTTCTAAATTTATTCAAACAATTTGTCCTCCCCCCCCCCCCCCCCCCCCCCCCCACGAAAAAATGACCAAAAGTGCATTCAGGAGACAAACCCCAAGGTCTAAACATAAAAGTGCAAAAATGTGATTTTGGAGCATGTGTTTTGGTAAAAATGTGCTTGTTGGGCATATTTTTTGTTTAAAAATGTCATTTTTGAGCATGTTTATCTAAATTTGATTTTTGAGCAAGTTTTTAAAAATGTGACTGTTGAACGTGTCTTGTTGTGTATGGAAATGTCATTTTTGAGCACTTTTGTAAAAAAAATGTGGTTTTTGAATATGTTTATAAATTTTTATTATTGAGCATGTTTTTGTGGAAAAGTTATTTTTGAGCATGTTTGTAAACACGGGTTTTTGAGCATGTTTATCAGAATGTGATTTCTGAGCTTGTTTATAAAAAAAATGTGATTTTTGAGCACGTTTAAACAAAAATAAGAATGTGGTTTTTGAGCATTTTTGTAAAAATGTGATTTTTCGTCATGTTTTAAAACATATGACACTTGTAGAAATATGATTTTTGAATATTTAAAAAAATATAAACATGATATGTGAACCTGTTGTAACAATATGATCTTTGATAACGTTCTAAACATGCAGTTTCTGATTCACCGGTCGATGCATCTAGTCAACGTCTGTGGCTTAGGGGTTGTGAACGAAGTTTCACAATCCCGACATACCTAGCTCGGAGTCATCAGTTTGGGAACAGATCACTTTGTGTTGATTTTCACAATCTTATAAGCATCAGCCGTTAAGAAAGCAATGGCAAACTACTGAACGTAAAACTGATAAATAAACATATTAGTAACCATGACACTGCATTGTGTAGCTTTACACATTCACTACCAATATTGTATGTCACTGAGATGGTACTATTTATTTCCACAACTTTACCACTGTTGGTATGTATATTCTGAATTCACAACTATTATTAAATTAATAGTTAATAATAATAATAATAATAATAATAATAATAATAGTTAATAATAACTAATACAATTAATAAATAATATATAATAGTTAATAATAATAATTAATAGAAGCATAACTTTTTTTTATACCCATGACTTCAAAAAATAAAATCATGTCATGATTTAATAATGGACAAATTTACAATTTCATACATAAATTTACTATCAAGGCTGCGGCATCAAGACACTATTTACACTTTAGAAATCATGAATAAAAAATAATGAACACATCTGAAATAGAAAACTACGAAATAAAGCAACCTAACAATTGATTACTTACATTCCGCGAGACAAATGGACAATGTGAGTTATGATAGTGACGACATCAAACAGTGATGGTAATAATTTACTTACAATGAAGATTACAATCATATCAAATAAACGCAACT
>JACEFZ010020431.1:177500-292500 GCA_014155875.1 Cepaea nemoralis
GTTTAAATGTTCTAGTTTAGTTAACTCTTTACGTCTTCTTGTTTAGTTAACTCTGTACATCTCCTTGTTCACTGAACTGTTTACATCTTCTTGTTCATTGAACTGTTTACATCTCCTTGTTCATTGAACTGTTTACATCTCCTTGTTCATTGAACTGTTTACATCTCCTTGTTCATTGAACTGTTTACATCTCCTTGTTCATTGAACTGTTTACATCTCCTTGTTCATTGAACTGTTTACATCTCCTTGTTCATTGAGCTGTTTACATCTCCTTGTTCATTGAGCTGTTTACATCTCCTTGTTCATTGAGCTGTTTACATCTCCTTGTTCATTGAGCTGTTTACATCTTCTTGTTCATTGAACTGTTTACATCTCCTTGTTCATTGAACTGTTTACATCTCCTTGTTCATTGAACTGTTTACATCTCCTTGTTCATTGAACTGTTTACATCTCCTTGTTCATTGAACTGTTTACATCTCCTTGTTCATTGAACTGTTTACATCACCTTGTTCATTGAACTGTTTAATCTCCTTGTTCATTGAACTGTTTACATCTCCTTGTTCATTGAACTGTTTACATCTCCTTGTTCATTGAACTGTTTACATCTCCTTGTTCATTGAACTGTTTACATCTCTTTAGTCATTGAACTGTTTACATCTTCTTGTTCATTGAGCTGTTTACATCTCCTTGTTCATTGAACTGTTTACATCTCCTTGTTCATTGAACTGTTTACATCTCCTTGTTCATTGAACTGTTTACATCTCCTTGTTCATTGAACTGTTTACATCTCCTTGTTCATTTAAATGTTTACATCTCCTTGTTAATTGAACTGTTTACATCTCCTTGTTCATTGAACTGTTTACATCTCCTTGTTCATTGAACTGTTTACATCTCCTTGTTCATTGAACTGTTTACATCTCCTTGTTCATTGAATTGTTTACATTTTCTTGTTGATTGAACTATTTACATATTCTTGTTCATTGAACTGTTTACATCTTCTTGTTCATTGAACTATTTACATATTCTTGTTCATTGAACTGTTTAAATATCCTTGTTCATTGAACTGTTTACATCTTTTTGTTCATTGAACTGTTTACATCTCCTTGTTCATTGAACAATTTACATCTCCTTGTTCATTGAACTGTTTACATCTCCTTGTTCATTGAACTGTTTACATCTCCTTGTTCATTGAACTGTTTACATCTCCTTGTTCATTGAACTGTTTACATCTCCTTGTTCATTGAACTGTTTACATCTCCTTGTTCATTGAACTGTTTACATCCTCTTGTTCACGAAACTGTTTACATCTTCTTGTTCATGAAACTGTTTACATCTTCTTGTTCATTGAACTGTTTACATATCCTTTTTCATTGAACTGTTTACATATCCTTGTTCATTGAACTGTTTAAATATCCTTGTTCATTAAAGTGTTTACGTCTCCTTGTTCATTTAACTGTTTACATCTCCTTGTTCATTGAACTGTTTACATCTCCTTGTTTATTGAACTGTTTACATCTCCTTGTTCATTGAACTGTTTACATCTCCTTGTTCATTGAGCTGTTTACATCTCCTTGTTCATTGAGCTGTTTACATCTCCTTGTTCATTGAACTGTTTACATCTCCTTGTTCATTGAGCTGTTTACATCTCCTTGTTCATTGAACTGTTTACATCTCCTTGTTCATTGAACTGTTTACATCTCCTTGTTCATTGAATTGTTTACATCTCCTTGTTCATTGAACTGTTTACATCTACTTATTCATTGAAATGTTTACATCTCCTTGTTCATTGAACTGTTTACATCTCCTTGTTCATTGAACTGTTTACATCTCCTTGTTCATTGAACTGTTTACATCTCCTTGTTCATTGAACTGTTTACATCTCTTTGTTCATTGAATTGTTTACATTTTCTTGTTGATTGAACTATTTACATATTCTTGTTCATTGAACTGTTTACATCTTCTTGTTCATCGAACTATTTACATATTCTTGTTCATTGAACTGTTTACATATCCTTGTTCATTGAACTGTTTACATCTTTTGTTCATTGAACTGTTTACATCTTTTTGTTCATTGAACTGTTTACATCTCCTTGTTCATTGAAAAATTTACATCTCCTTGTTCATTGAACTGTTTACATCTCCTTGTTCATTGAACTGTTTACATCTCCTTGTTCATTGAACTGTTTACATCTCCTTGTTCATTGAACTGTTTACATCTCCTTGTTCATTGAACTGTTTACATCTCCTTGTTCGTTGAACTGTTTACATCTCCTTGTTCATTGAACTGTTTACATCTCCTTGTTCATTGAACTGTTTACATCTCCTTGTTCATTGAACTGTTTACATCTCCTTGTTCATTGAGCTGTTTACATCTCCTTGTTCATTGAGCTGTGTACATCTCCTTGTTCATTGAGCTGTTTACATCTCCTTGTTCATTGAACTGTGTACATCTTCTTGTTCATTGAACTGTTTACATCTCCTTGTTCATTGAACTGTTTACATCTCCTTGTTCATTGAACTGTTTACATCTCCTTGTTCATTGAACTGTTTACATCTCCTTGTTCATTGAACTGTTTACATCTCCTTGTTCATTGAACTGTTTACATCTCCTTGTTCATTGAACTGTTTACATCTCCTTGTTCATTGAACTGTTTACATCTCCTTGTTCACTGAACTGTTTACATCTCCTTGTTCATTGAACTGTTTACATCTCCTTGTTCATTGAACTGTTTACATCTCCTTGTTCATTGAGCTGTTTACATCTCCTTGTTCATTGAACTGTTTACATCTCATTGTTCATTGAACTGTTTACATCTCCTTGTTCATTGAACTGTTTACATCTCCTTGTTCATTGAACTGCTTACATCTTTTTGGTCATTGAACTGTTTACATCTCCTTGTTCATTGAACAATTTACATCTCCTTGTTCATTGAACTGTTTACATCTCCTTGTTCATTGAACTGTTTACATCTTCTTGTTCATTGAACTGTTTACATCTCCTTGTTCATTGAACTGTTTACATCTCCTTGTTCATTGAACTGTTTACATCTCCTTGTTCATTGAACTGTTTACATCTTCTTGTTCACGAAACTGTTTACATCTTCTTGTTCACGAAACTGTTTACATCTTCTTGTTCATTGAACTGTTTACATATCCTTGTTCATTGAACTGTTTACATATCCTTGTTCATTGAACTGTTTACATATCCTTGTTCATTGAACTGTTTACATCTCCTTGTTCATTAAAGTGTTTACGTCTCCTTGTTAATTGAACTGTTTACATCTCCTTGTTTATTGAACTGTTTACATCTCCTTGTTCATTGAACTGTTTACATCTCCTTGTTCATTGAGCTGTTTACATCTCCTTGTTCATTGAGCTGTTTACATCTCCTTGTTCATTGAACTGTTTACATCTCCTTGTTCATTGAGCTGTTTACATCTCCTTGTTCATTGAACTGTTTACATCTCCTTGTTCATTGAACTGTTTACATCTCCTTGTTCATTGAATTGTTTACATCTCCTTGTTCATTGAACTGTTTACATCTACTTATTCATTGAAATGTTTACATCTCCTTGTTCATTGAACTGTTTACATCTCCTTGTTCATTGAACTGTTTACATCTCCTTGTTCATTGAACTGTTTACATCTCCTTGTTCATTGAACTGTTTACATCTCTTTGTTCATTGAATTGTTTACATTTTCTTGTTGATTGAACTATTTACATATTCTTGTTCATTGAACTGTTTACATCTTCTTGTTCATCGAACTATTTACATATTCTTGTTCATTGAACTGTTTACATATCCTTGTTCATTGAACTGTTTACATCTTTTTGTTCATTGAACTGTTTACATCTTTTTGTTCATTGAACTGTTTACATCTCCTTGTTCATTGAAAAATTTACATCTCCTTGTTCATTGAACTGTTTACATCTCCTTGTTCATTGAACTGTTTACATCTCCTTGTTCATTGAACTGTTTACATCTCCTTGTTCATTGAACTGTTTACATCTCCTTGTTCATTGAACTGTTTACATCTCCTTGTTCGTTGAACTGTTTACATCTCCTTGTTCATTGAACTGTTTACATCTCCTTGTTCATTGAACTGTTTACATCTCCTTGTTCATTGAACTGTTTACATCTCCTTGTTCATTGAGCTGTTTACATCTCCTTGTTCATTGAGCTGTGTACATCTCCTTGTTCATTGAGCTGTTTACATCTCCTTGTTCATTGAACTGTGTACATCTTCTTGTTCATTGAACTGTTTACATCTCCTTGTTCATTGAACTGTTTACATCTCCTTGTTCATTGAACTGTTTACATCTCCTTGTTCATTGAACTGTTTACATCTCCTTGTTCATTGAACTGTTTACATCTCCTTGTTCATTGAACTGTTTACATCTCCTTGTTCATTGAACTGTTTACATCTCCTTGTTCATTGAACTGTTTACATCTCCTTGTTCACTGAACTGTTTACATCTCCTTGTTCATTGAACTGTTTACATCTCCTTGTTCATTGAACTGTTTACATCTCCTTGTTCATTGATCTGTTTACATCTCCTTGTTCATTGAACTGTTTACATCTCATTGTTCATTGAACTGTTTACATCTCCTTGTTCATTGAACTGTTTACATCTCCTGTTCATTGGAACTGCTTTACATCTTTTTGGTCATTGAACTGTTTACATCTCCTGTTCATTGAACAATTTCACATCTCCTTGTTGCATTTGAACTGTTTACCATCTCCTTGTTCATTGAACTGTTTACATCTTCTTGTTCATTGAACTCGTTTACATCTCCTTTGTTCATTGAACTGTTTACATCTCCTTGTTCATTGAACTGTTTAACATCTCCTTGTTCAATTGAAAACTGTATTACCATCTTTCTTGTTCACGAAACTGTTTACATCTTCTTGTTCACGAAACTGTTACATCTTCTTGTTCATTGAACTGTTTACATATCCTTGTTCATTGAACTGTTTACATATCCTTGTTCATTGAACTGTTTACATATCCTTGTTCATTGAACTGTTTACATCTCCTTGTTCATTAAAGTGTTTACGTCTCCTTGTTAATTGAACTGTTTACATCTCCTTGTTCATTGAACTGTTTACATCTCCTTGTTCATTGAACTGTTTACATCTCCTTGTTCATTGAACTGTTTACATATCCTTGTTCATTGAACTGTTTAAATATCCTTGTTCATTTAACTGTTTACATCTTCTTGTTCATTAAAGTGTTTACGTCTAATTGTTCATTTAACTGTTTACGTCTCCTTGTTCATTGAACTGTTTACATCTCCTTGTTCATTGAACTGTTTACATCTCCTTGTTCATTGAACTGTTTACAATCTCCTTGTTCATTGAACTGTTACATCTCCTTGTTCATTGAACTGTTTACATCTCCTTGTTCATTGAACTGTTTACATCTCCTTGTTCATTGAACTGTTTACATCTCCTTGTTCATTGAGCTGTTTACATCTCCTTGTTCATTGAACTGTTTACATCTCCTTGTTCATTGAACTGTTTACATCTCCTTGTTCATTGAACTGTTTACATCTCCTTGTTCATTGAACTGTTTACATCTCCTTGTTCATTGAACTGTTTACATCTCCTTGTTCATTGAACTGTTTACATCTCCTGTTCATTGAACTGTTTACATCTCCTTGTTCATTGAACTGTTTACATCTCCTTGTTCATTGAACTGTTTACATCTTCCTTGTTCATTGAAATTGTTTACATCTCCTTGTTCATTGAACTGTTTACATCTCCTTGTTCATTGAACTGTTTACATCCTCCTTGTTCATTGAACTGTTTACATCTCTCTTGTTCATTGAACCGTTTACATCTCTTGTTCATTGAACTGTTTACATCTCCTTGTTCGTTTGAATCTGTTACATCTCCTTTCATTGAAATGTTACATCTCTTGTTCATTGAACGTTTACATATCCCTTGTTCATTGAACTGTTTACATCTCTTGTTCATTGAAGCTGTTTACATCTCTTGTTCATTGAAGCTGGTTACGATCTCCTTGTTCATTGGAAATGTGTACATCTTCCTTGTTCATTGGAAACTGTTTACATCTCCTTGTTCATTTGAACTGTTTAATCTCCCTTGTTTCTTGAACTGTTTACCATCTCCTTGTTCATTGAACTGTTTACATCTCCTTGTTTCCTTGGAACTGTTTACATCTCCTTGTTCATTGAACTGTTTTACATACTCCTTGTTCATTGAACTGTTTACATCTCCTTGTTCATTGAACTGTTTACATATCCTTGTTCATTGAACTGTTTACATCTCCTTGTTCATTGAACTGTTTACATCTCCTTGTTCATTGAACTGTTTACATCTCCTTGTTCATTGAGCTGTTTACATCTCCTTGTTCATTGAACTGTTTACATCTCCTTGTTCATTGAACTGTTTACATCTCCTTGTTCATTGACCTGTTTTACATCTCCTTGTTCATTGAACTGTTTACATCTCCTTGTTCATTGAACTGTTTAATCTCCTTGTTCATTGAACTGTTTACATCTCCTTGTTCATTGAACTGTTTACATCTCCTTGTTCATTGAACTGTTTACATCTCCTTGTTCATTGAACTGTTTACATCTCCTTTTCATTGAACTGTTTAACAATCTCCTTGTTCATTGAACTGTGTACATCTCCTTGTTCATTGAACTGTTTACATCTCCTTGTTCATTGAACTGTTTACATCTCCTTGTTCATTGAACTGTTTACATCTCCTTGTTCATTGAACTGTTTACATCTCCTTGTTCATATGAACTGTTTACATCTCCTTGTTCATTGAACTGTTTACATCTCCTTGTTCATTGAACTGTTTACATCTCCTTGTTCATTGAACTGGTTTACATCTCCTTGTTCATTGACTGTTTACATCTCCTTGTTCATTGAACTGTTTACATCTCCTTGTTCATATGAACTGTTTACATCTCCTTGTTCATTGAACTGGTTTACATCTCCTTGTTCATTGAACTGTTTACATATTCTTGTTCATTGAACTGTTTACATCTCCTTGTTCATTGAACTGTTTACAATCTCCTTGTTCATTGAACTGTTTACATCTCCTTAGTTCATTGAAACTGTTTACATCTCCTTGTTCATTGAACTGTTTACATCTCCTGTTTCATTGAACTGTTTACATCTCCTTGTTCATTGAGACTGTTTACATCTCACTTGTTCATTGAACTGTTTACATCTCTTGTTCATTGAATGTTTACATTCTCCTTGTTCATTGAACTGTTTACATCTCCTTGTTCATGTGAAACTGTTTACATCTCCTGGTCATTGAACTTTTTACATCTCTTGTTCATTGAACTGTTTACATCTCCTTGTTCATTGAACTGTTTACATCTCCTTGTTCATTGAACTGTTTACATCTCCTTGTTCATTGAACGGTTTACATCTCCTTGTTCAGTGAACTGTTACATCTCCTTGTTCATTGAACTGTTTACATCTCCTTGTTCATTGAACTGTTTACATCTCCTATGTTCATTGAAGCTGTTTACATCTCCTTGTTCATTGAACTGTTTACATCTCCTTGTTCATTGAACTGTTTACATCTCCTTGTTCATTGAACTGTTTACATCTCCTTGTTCATTGAACTGTTTACATCTCCTTGTTCATTGAACTGTTTACATCTCCTTGTTCATTGAACTGTTTACATCTTCTTGTTCATTGAACTGTTTACATATTCTTGTTCATTGAACTGTTTACATCTTCTTGTTCATTGAACTGTTTACATATTCTTGTTCATTGAACTGTTTACATATCCTTGTTCATTGAACTGTTTACATCTTTTTGTTCATTGAACTTTTTACATCTCCTTGTTCATTGAACAATTTACATCTCCTTGTTCATTGAACTGTTTACATCTCCTTGTTCATTGAACTGTTTACATCTCCTTTTTCATTGAATTGTTTACATCTCCTTGTTCATTGAACTGTTTACATCTCCTTGTTCATTGAACTGTTTACATATCCTTGTTCATTGAACTGTTTACATCTCCTTGTTCATTAAAGTGTTTACGTCTCCTTGTTAATTGAACTGTTTACATCTCCTTGTTCATTGAACTGTTTACATCTCCTTGTTCATTGAACTGTTTACATCTCCTTGTTCATTGAACTGTTTAAATATCCTTGTTCATTGAACTGTTTACATCTTCTTGTTCATTAAAGTGTTTACGTCTCCTTGTTCATTTAACTGTTTACGTCTCCTTGTTCATTGAACTGTTTACATCTCCTTGTTCATTGAACTGTTTACATCTCCTTGTTCATTGAACTGTTTACATCTCCTTGTTCATTGAACTGTTTACATCTTTTTGTTCATTGAGCTGTTTATGTCTTCTTGTTCAGTAAACTCTTTACATCATCTTGTTCATGTAACAAACGTATAGTAAAAGACCCTCTTGCACGCCTCTAGGCGCACTGTCCATACGATGCTATACCCATAGTTCTACACCACAGATGCCACTCAGTGACTGATGTGGTTGCTCTCGCGCCGGCCGCTTGTTCTTCCCAAAACATTTACTGCTGCCCGTTTTAGAGTGGGTCGAACGCAGGACAATTTTTAAAATCCGACCCCATGTTGATTCCATCCCGTGACCTCAGGGCCCACAGGCGTGCTTCTAGCGTCTACGCCAACGCGGCTCCTTTTGTTTTAGTGAACCCTTTACACATTCTATGTACAGAAATATTTACAATGTCATATTTACAAGACAATCGTTACAAATCTTTACAAAATAATTCTTACAAATCTGTACACAATAAGACAAGAAATAGGCCAGCTACATCTTAAAGCAAAGCATTTGTTTTTGTTTGTTTGTTTTTTGGTTTTTTTTTTGGTTTTGCGCTCGCTCGCTTTGAACTCAAACGTAGTTCATACACACCACCTCTAGTAGTGCTGGACTGAATTTTGCGTGTGGCTTAGCTTTCCCTATTAACAGTGTCCCTCGCCATCAGGTGAACCCGCTCCGACTTCCGAAGGTACTTGATTTCAGTCCAACTGTCCGGTGTAGGGGTTGAACCCCTTACCTCGGAATCAGCACAATGGATGTTTAACAACACGCATTCTTATCCATTCGGCCATGCTGACTTCCAAGCAAAGCACTAAACCACAGGCAGTCAACAATTTGCTTTAACTTAAAACATAATTATAAAAATAACAATGTCATGCAAATGAAAAGAAACATTCATATCAATCCATCCGATTAGTGAATTTAAACATGAAAGCCACAAACACAATGCTGCACAATTATTGCCTGGCATATTTCTGTGCCTCACGACAGGTTTTGTATTCGACAATAAATATAAATATAGCTCTGATAGACAACTCAGCAGTATGCACCTGACGACATGCAGCGAAATATATCAGGCAATAAATTGTGCAACAAACTGTTTGTGGCTTCTATGTTTAAAAGAACAGATTCATGTTTTACACAAGCCTTTATGTACAATCCAGTTCGGTTTAGATTGTGTGCCGGCGAAGGTGAACCATTGTAATAATTTTCTGGCACAGTGGGCAACAGAGAGTTCCTGGAGCAGAAGATTGGGACATGAAGCACTCTGGAAAACGATCAAAGTCGGAAAACCAAGTATGTTTGCAGTCACAAAGAAGAAACTTGCAATCTGTGGAGGAAATAATAACTAAACTTATAAATAATAATGTCAGACAATTTATCTTAACTGATCAATTGCCAAAGGATAATATATCGTCAAATGTCACCTCTCATTTGGACAGAAGGACGATATATCGCCATGCTAGGGTCATCGTGTTATTTATTTTATTTCGTAGTATCTTCCACAATTTTAATACTCAGTGAATGAAAATTTAAATAATAATACATGTTCACGTGATTGTGTACCATGTTTGGTACAAACCTACTGTTTGTTTGGCACTGAATCAATTAATTCAGATATTTATAGATATGGGAATAGGGAGTCTCCGTGGCGAAGTGGTCAAGTCGTCTGCCTAGTGCTCCGAAGGTTGTGGGTTTGATTCCAGGCTACGCCTTTCGATTCATGAGTGTATTTTGTCCGGAGACTCCTGGGGGTCATCGTCCGAGCTACGGAGTTCGTGCTTTGTGCGATGCTTCGGCAGGATGACCTGCCGAAAGAGACCGAGCCACATGGGATTACACCCGGGGCATTGAAGTCGATCCTCTAGACTTTTCAGACTTTAAGACATATATGTATAAAAGTTGCACGTACTTTGTAAGACATTACAATCTAGAAGAAGAAGAAGAAGAAGAAGAAGAAGAAGAAGAAGAAGAAGAAGAAGAAGAAGAAGAAGAAGAAGAAGAAGAAGAAGAAGAAGAAGAAGAAGAAGAAGAAGGAAAAAAAATAATGATGGTAGTGACAAGGGGGAAGAGTAAAGTAGGAGGTTGATGATGATGGTGATAATATATTTATACTTAGCCGCATACTGGTGTCTGTTCCTACTGTCTGCTGTGGACCGTCTGTTTCTGAACTGCTGACACACTGTTTGGAAATATAAGTGAATTTCTACAAAGGTATACAATCATCGTCATCATATTCCGCGAAATCTGCTTCACTTTCTTTTCTTCTTTCCCCTCTTTCAGCTTTTTTGCCACATTCCTCTTCTTTGTATCTCTTTCGAGAGGAGAGCGTCGCAACAACTTAGCACCTCAGTGATCAAAACACCGCCGCAGAGGCTTCGGAACGTCAGCAGTTCTTGACTTGGAGACGCGCATTACAAGTACCTCTGAAGCCTGAGTGGGTTAGCCTGATGGTTAGACATTGGTAATAGGGAAAGGTAACCCTCACGCAAAGTCAGTCTTTTGCACTCACAAGTAGTAGCCCTTGTGTGGAGTACACTTCAGTTCAAAACGAGCGACCCAAAATATCTAGTGGTGTATATTCCCACAAACAGACATTCCAAGCCCTTTGTAAGCCAGTCATAATTGCTTGGATGTTGGCTGATTTTGTGTGTGTGTGTGTGTGTGTGTGTAAGTAAGCTAGTCTTATACAAATATTTAAACACAAGAGTTAGCTGCATATCTTCTACGTTACGTCGTAATCGACCCCAGCATCCCCCCCCCACCCCCGGTGTTTGTCATTTACTGGGCAAGTTTATATATTCAGTAGTTTGTCATTGCCGTCTGGACGACCGACGTTCATACCGCTGTTAAATATCAACACAAGTCGGTCTGCTTCCAAATCACCTGCAGCTGATTTTGAAGGCGGTATTCGGGATTGCGAATAGCGCGCGCTATCCCTTCGCTACAGACGCTTATGTCACTAGTTTATAAAGTTAGTTTGTGGTTTGTTGGCAAGTATACGTTCAGTAGTTTGCCATTGCTTTCTGAACGACCGGCACTCATACCATTGTATGAAAATTAATGCAAGGCGGTCTGCTGCCAAATCTCTCGGAGCTGTGTTTCGAATCCGGTTTTTGTTATTACGAACTGCGTTTGTAGCTTTTTCGTCACAGCGCCACTAAGCAAATATCAAAAACCAATTTCCTGTTCAACCTTCTATCTTATATCTGCGAGAGGAGATCAGCGTGGCCAAATGGATAAGACTGCTGGCTCTAAAACTTCCGGTCTGCTGATACCGAGGTAACGGGGTCGATCCCTACACCGGTCAGTTGGACTAAAATGTTGACTACCCGTTCTTGACTTGGGGACGCAAATTACAAGTACCTCTGGGACGCAGAGGTGTTTCCAAGGCACCAGGGCCGGGTTATATACTGGCCAAGACCTATTGACGCGTCCTCGTCGAGCGTCCTGGGCAACAGGTCCCTTCGGGGTCCTGGCGAAAGTCAATAGGATCGCCGATTCCTCCGAAGTCGGAGAGTGTCTGCCTGTACGGCGAGGAACCACCAGTCTGCACACCAATAAGCCAGACATGGGACAACGGATACTCACGCAAAACTCATGTCCTGTATGACATCACACTGATGTTGGACAACAGGATGTCTTCATCCGACATACAGGACTTCGCGTTGGAGCTCAAGCCAACGAACACAAGCAAGCAAGCAACAAGTACCTCTGAAGTTGGACTGGGTTACCCTGATGGCGAGGGTCACTGGTAATAGGGAAAGCTGGCCAACACGCAAAAGTAAATCCGGCGCTACTAGAAGTAGCGTGTGTAGATTATGCCTCAAATCAAAGGGAGCCAACGCCAAAAAAAAAAAAAAATGTGGGAGAGATGGTGTCTTTATTATTTTCAGACTGAGTTATCTGGTTATAATTAAATACTCACGGACAAATACAGCGAAAAGAAAGCGCATCCGCTCTCCTCGTGCTTTCTGTCAATTTCTGACATGCTTTCACTCTCTACATGAGCATACCGTTTACACCAAAAGCATATAATCATCCCAGGATTGCCGGCTGAAAATAAAGCAAATTTTAACCTTTTCTAAGCGTCTTTTAAAAGGCTTGGTAATATTAAAATGTTGTATATAACTTGAAATATGAAACAGGCTGTTTTATGTTTGGAGATTCTGAGATAAATACCATATATTTATTACTTCATTCTGCATATTGTGCCTTAATGTAAATACTGTAGTGTCTTCTCTGTAATATGTATGTTTTCTTGTTGTTGTTTGCCGATGAAGCCTTATCGTCGCCACGTCGTTAGTTTTACTTAATTGTATTGTTAGTAAACTGTCCTACATTTTGTGTGTTATTAAAATTTTTCACAGTAGGAGTATACAGATGATCACCACATCAATGACACGTCCTTAAAATGGTCTAAAAGTCGAGAGGGTCGACTTCATTGTACCGGCGTTTATCCCACATGGCTGGGTCTCTTTCCGCAAGGTGGCCTGCCGAAAGCGTCAACAAAGCACGAATTCCGTAGCTCCAGCGACGACCCCCAGGAGTCTCCGAGAAAAATACACTTGTGAACCGAAAGACGTAGCTCGGAATGGAACCCACAATCTTCGGAGCGCGAGGCAAACCACTTCGCCACGGAGCCTCCTAACTTCCTTGTTATTTTGATCAGCGTAGTTTCGACTGAGATGAGGAGTGGGGGATGAGGAAGGGGGAAGAGAAGAGTGGCACTGCCGTGCGCAAACACACTCTAGGAGACATACCAGCTTGACAACAGTCGTGCAAAGAAGAAGAAAACATAAACCGTAGCAAATAGCAATACTCAAACTCGTTAGAATTCTGGCCATCTGATAAAACATAAACAGCCAGTCATACATGGTGTATTTTTAATGACTGTGCAGTGTTTGAAAATATTGCCGGTCCAAATTTTGTGTTTACTTATTACATTGCATGAACTTTACAGAGGGTGAATACAAAACTTGGACAGGCAATGTTTTCAAACACTGCACAGTAATTAAAAATACACCCTATATTATTGGCTTGCAGGTCAGCATGTTAAACATCCGTTGTGCTGATGCCGAGGTTAGGGGTTTAACCCCTACACCGGACCATCCATCATGTGCCATGCCGATAAGCGTGGGCGGTCATTTTTACCATTTCACTCGATCACCAGAGTCGTGGATCAGCTCCGTGTTTCTGTCTCGACCATACCACGTGGCCAAACCATCCAGGTATTTAATTCTTGGTCGTCCCTTTGGTCTCCTCACTTCGATCTTGCCAGTTGTCACCAAGTTCTCCAATTCGTTTCTTCTCATAACATGCCCAACAAATTTTGACTGTCTATATCTAATGTCTCTAATCAGTTTACGATCTTCATTTGTTTCTCGAAGGACTTGTTCAAATGTTTTTCTGCCTGTCCATGGTATTCTTTGCATTTTCCTACACCGGACAGCTAGACTAAAATGTTGACCTGTCGTCCTTGAGTTGGGGACGTAAATTACAAGTACCTTTGAAGTCGGAGTGGGTTCGCGTGTTGGCGAGGGACATTGTTAATAGGGAAAGCTAATCTACACGTAAAATTCAGTCCATGACTACTATAAATAGTGTGTATGAACTTCGCTTGAGTTGAATTCAAAGCGAGCGAGCCAGCGCAAAACAAAAATAAAACCAAAAAAAAATTCTCAGCTTCATTCTGCTGTCCCTATTCTGCTTTTGGGCGCAATGTTAGGAACAGCTGTCCTGACAATTGTCGTGTGAGGGAGTGTTGCGTATCAGCTGTCTCTTCTTCGTTCCCAGCCTTTCATCTCCCAACGGAGAACGAGCCCTTAGTCCAGTGGTTCTCAACCTTTTTTGGCCCGTGCCCCCCTTCACCATATTTTCAGAACGTCATCCCCCACCCCCCTTTCGTATTTCCTACCTAAAAATTCCCCCCTTCCGCCCCTACACATTATACGTTAATAATGGAAGCACATACTAAAACAAGTCTAGACATCCACATAAAACGTGATTTGTGGGTCTACTTACATTATAAAATGAATTTTAGAAGGGTGAGACGTACAGAAAGTATGAAGGGAAAAATAAGATCAAGTAATCGGTTCTTGTATTAACGCGATCTTGAAATAATCTTCATCTCCCCCCCCCCCCCGTCCCTGGAAACCCCAAAATTCCCCCCTGGGGGGGGGGGGGGAATTTCCCAACCGGTTGAGAACCACTGCCGTAGTCAAACAAGCCAAAGCTCTATGTAGACTCGTTCGTGATGGGTTGGATTTTGCAGATACATTTTCTACGGGAATGTAGCCAGTCTCACATCATCTCTCCTTAATCGACTCTTACGGCATGCATGGTAGGTTAATGTTACTATTCTTTGCTTACCTGGAAGACACGGGTGGTTCGATGCCTCTGCTAATCTATTAACTTGCTAAGTGTGCCTGCTGCTCTATCATCATCATCATCATCATCATCATCACCACCATGCCGCCTGCCGTGGGCTACCATGCTTCTCCACACATTCCGATCTCCGACGCCCTTCCGTGCCATAACACAAGACTGTCTATAATTCTCTCTCGCTGTCTTTTCTTTCCACAATTCTTTCCGGTTGTCACAACATGTTCCAGTTTTTTGTCTTCTCATAATGTGGCACAAAATATACCTCTTTCTGATATTTGTGAAAATGTCCAGATTGCTCATTTTGGCCGGCACACATATTTTCAGCATATTTCTACAAAACCACATCTCCAAGGCTTCTGTGGATATTTTTCCCCCGCCTATCACATAATTCATAAATATACAAGTAGAAAAGGGGGGTGTGGGGGGAAAACGACAACCACATTTAGAAATACCGTCTTCAAAACATCCTTTAGCGGCCAACATCTCAGCTTCCTGCTTTGTTAGTTTGGAGGATTTCGAAAATGTCTTCAGGCGCTCATTCTCGTTGCAGTAATCTAAGTAACACGGGCCATTTAATCGTGTCAGTCCCAGCTGCTGTACTGTTAAAATTGACGTGTCCACGTCTGGCCTGATTACGACATTATCTTTCACGCACTGATCTTGAGTATGCCACATGATGATAAAGGAAAAACACACAGCCTTACTTGCTTGTTTCTAGCGCTACAAGAACCTCTTTGCGAAAACACAGTGTTATTTTAACACAAATATGAATCCTATTAACTGATTACAGAAATACACACTGCATGCCTCAGTTTATATTTTGCAAGCAAGTTATTGTTTCATCTCTTCTTTCTTGTCCTCTCTTTATGTAATTTTTCAAGGAGAGCAAGTAACACTTCCTTGTGTAACTCAAAAGTCAGTGTGTCCGTTTTCCACATGCATTTGTTTAAGGCTTACTTCCTCTAGACAGGTTCCATCAATTGTAACGGGTTCTGTTTACCCTAATGTAGGTTTTTTGCCACAGCAGTGGCTCTATGACCAGCTGCTGTTGAAGTTTTACCATACGTAACTTGCACACTAAGATATTGTTTTTAAAGTTTCCTAGTGCAATTTGTTTCGTTGAAACGTCTTTACCCGCCTTAATCCCAGCAGATTAAGAGGTTTTTGTAGCGCTCGAACGTAACTATCAACACTGGACTATTTCTTCATGTCGAACATTATAAGTCTTTGAAGAATGTAATTTAACTTAAATTGACCTTTGCTGGTGTGTATTGTTCCGCGAAAAGCACAGAAGCGCATAAAATGCGTTCAATCGTTCGTTTGAAATACGAACTGCAACTGTTTTAAGATTGGCGCAGGCTCTATAGATGTACTGCCCTGAAATAAACAATAAAGGAACTATTTAATCGGATGCGAAATATTAGGTATGTTACTGATCATGCTGTATAAACAAGTAAGTACACACTAAATATTTTGGTGCATTAGCACTTTCTTTAGCAGGAAAAAACAAAAACTAAGGACCAAATATCACAATAATCAAAGGCCATACCGATACTGATTAGTGTGGTAGGGCATAGTTCGCCATGTCATACAATCACCAGTCGTGGATCTGTTCCGTGTTCTTGTTCCGATTATGCCACTTGGTCTAGCCAGTTCTCTCTCTCTCTCTCTCTCTCTCTCTCTCTCTCGCTCTCTCTCTCTCTCTCGCTCTCTCTCTCTCTCTCTCTCTCTCTCTCTCTCTCTCTCTCTCTCTCTCTCTCTCTCTCTCTCTCTCTCTCTCTTGCTCGTTTATCAATTTTGTCATTTCTCATCAAGTTTTCTAGTTTAACAAGATTCGTCAATTCACAGAAAGAATAGATATACAGATAGGAAAAATGGAAACAGGTAAAATGTCAAATAATGTGGTGAATATGACTTACTAGTGAAGTTTGTATAATGAGTGTTAAATATATATCGATGCAACACGTATTAATATGGAGTCAGGATATAAAACAGAACAAATACACACTAAAGGTAAGAGTAGTCCCATAGCAAATTCTAGGGTTGAAGTGTCCGAAAATTGTTGCAAATGTTTTTCGTTTTCAGCCATCAATACTATGGAATCTGCATAGAGTAGATTGTTGCAATGCATCTTTTACCTTGTATTTACAGTCCATCTTTGATCTCCCTTATCATTCCTTCGTTATATATATATATATATATATATATATATATATATATATATATATATATATATATATATATATAATATATATATATATATAGAGAGAGAGAGAGAGAGAGAGAGAGAGAGAGAGAGAGAGAGAGAGAGAGAACGGACCACCTGAAGCCTTGTCTTATCCCCTGCTTTATCTGCTCATAACTGCCTACTTTATTTCTCATTGCAATTGCGGCTACTTATTTCCAGTACATGTTTTTTTTTTAAAATTATTCTGATATCTTTAACAGCCATTTTAATATCGCTTCAAATTTTACTTTAATCTGTTTGCTGGTGTTGGTCCATCATCATCATCATCATCATCATTATCATCATCATCATTATCATCATCATCATCTAGAAGATTGCCGGCTGGCGTGGGCGACCATCCTTCTCCACAAATTGCCATCTCCGACAGCATGGATCAATTCGCGTGTTGACTCCCTTCCGTACCATGGCACAAGATTGTCAATAATTTTCTCTCGCTGTCTTCGCATATGTCGTTTTCCCACAAATCTTTCGGGTTGTCACAACATGTTGCATTTTGTGTCATCTCATAATTTGGCCGGAAATGATGACTGCCTCTTTCTGATATTCGTGATAAGTTGTCATTGCGACTTAGCCTCCATCAAAATGTCCAGATTGCTTATTTTGGCTGTTCAATTAATTTTCAGTATTCTTCTATAAAACCATATCTCAAAGTCTTCTAGGTATCTTTACGCCTGTTTACTAATTGTCCACGATTCTAAGTCGTATATTAAAACTGGTTCTATGTAACATGCAAGAATTCTTTTCCTAACTTCCAATAGATCTACTGCATAAAATGTTCTTCATTTGGTAGTTTGTACCACGTGTTCTTAATACTTGTTTAACCTCTGCACGTTTAAAGCGATTCTACGTGTGACTTCTTTTCAAAAGTACCCAATGTTGACGATTATGGAGCCAATATATTCAACATTATACCACCAACATATCTAAATTGTTTCCTTACAATGGTGTGTAAACACGAAATTCTTCACACTTATTACCACGGTGACAGGCGGTCGGCGGCATACTGACCACATCAACAATCTTCTTTTAACTTTTATCCTCCATTGGGGCAAAGACAGCCATAAAAACTCACCCCAAGCCCCCCCCCCCTCCCCTCCTGTCCTTAGCTATTTCATGTAGCTCTGTACATGTCCTCCCCACTCACTACAACCCCCCCCCCCACTGCCTGTGCTTAGCTATTCCATGCAACTGTCCATGTCCTTCCCACTTACTCTAAGCCCCCCCCCCCCCCGTGCTTAGCTATTCCATGCAACTGTCCATGTCCTTCCCACTTACTCTAAGCCCCCCCCCCCCCTGTGCTTAGCTATTCCATGCAACTGTCCATGTCCTTCCCACTTACTCTAAGCCCCCCCCCCCCACTGCCTGTGCTTAGCTATTCCATGCAACTGTCCATGTCCTTCCCACTTACTCTAAGCCCCCCCCCCCCTGTGCTTAGCTATTCCATGCAGCTGTCCATGTCCTTCCCACTTACTCTAAGCCCCCCCCCCCCAACTGCCTGTGCTTAGCTATTCCATGCAGCTGTCCATGTCCTTCCACTTACTCTAAGCCCCCCCCCCCCCCAACTGCCTGTGCTTAGCTATTCCATGCAGCTGTCCATGTCCTTCCCACTTACTCTAAGCCCCCCCCCCCCTGTGCTTAGCTATTCCATGCAGCTGTCCATGTCCTTCCCACTTACTCTAAGCCCCCCCCCCCCCCTGTGCTTAGCTATTCCATGCAACTGTCCATGTCCTTCTCACTTACTCTAAGCCCCCCCCCCCCCTGTGCTTAGCTATTCCATGCAACTGTCCATGTCCTTCTCAATCACCCCAAGCCCCCCCCCCCCCCTGTGCTTAGCTATTCCATGCAACTGCCCATGTCCTTCTCAATCACCCCAAGCCCCCCCCCCCCTGTGCTTAGCTATTCCATGCAACTGTCCATGTCCTTCTCACTTACTCTAAGCCCCCCCCCCCCCCCCTGTGCTTAGCTATTCCATGCAGCTGTCCATGTCCTTCTCAATCACCCCAAGCCCCCCCCCCCCCTGTGCTTAGCTATTCCATGCAGCTGTCCATGTCCTTCTCAATCACCCCAAGCCCCCCCCCCCTGTGCTTAGCTATTCCATGCAACTGTCCATGTCCTTCTCAATCACCCCAAGCCCCCCCCCCCCCTGTGCTTAGCTATTCCATGCAACTGTCCATGTCCTTCTCACTTACTCTAAGCCCCCCCCCCCCTGTGCTTAGCTATTCCATGCAACTGTCCATGTCCTTCTCAATCACCCCAAGCCCCCCCCCCCCCCCTGTGCTTAGCTATTCCATGCAACTGTCCATGTCCTTCTCACTTACTCTAAGCCCCCCCCCCCCCCCCCTTGTGCTTAGCTATTCCATGCAACTGTCCATGTCCTTCCCACTTACTCTAAGCCCCCCCCCCCCCCTGTGCTTAGCTATTCCATGCAGCTGTCCATGTCCTTCCCACTTACTCTAAGCGCCCCCCCCCCCCTGTGCTTAGCTATTCCATGCAACTGTCCATGTCCTTCCCACTTACTCTAAGCCCCCCCCCCTGTGCTTAGCTATTCCATGAAGCTGTCCATGTCCTTCCCACTTACTCTAAGCCCCCCCCCCTGTGCTTAGCTATTCCATGCAGCTGTCCATGTCCTTCCCACTTACTCTAAGCCCCCCCCCCCTGTGCTTAGCTATTCCATGCAACTGTCCATGTCCTTCCCACTTACTCTAAGCCCCCCCCCCCCCCCCCTGTGCTTAGCTATTCCATGCAACTGTCCATGTCCTTCCCACTTACTCTAAGCCCCCCCCCCCCCCCCTGTGCTTAGCTATTCCATGAAGCTGTCCATGTCCTTCCCACTTACTCTAAGCCCCCCCCCCCCCCTGTGCTTAGCTATTCCATGCAACTGTCCATGTCCTTCCCATATTATTCATTTATGCTTCTACTTCCCAGAGAGACAGAAAAGAGAGTGAGAGATAGAAAGAGTGAGAGAGGCAGATAGTCACAGATAGAGTGAGACAGAAACACACACATACACAGAGAGAGAGAGAGAGAGAGAGAGAGAGAGAGAGAGAGAGAGAGAGAGAGAGAGAGAGAGAGAGAAGAGTGAGTAAGAGACAGAGACTGAGAGAGACAGAGAGAATGAGTGAAAGAGACATAAAGAGAGTGAGAGAGACAGACAGAGTGAGTGAAAGAGAACAGAGAGTTAATGAGAAAGGCAGCGAAAGAGAGCGAGTGGGAGAGATAAAGAGTGAAACAGAGTTCGAAAAAGAGAGAGAGGCAGAGAGAATGTGAGAGAGACAGAAGAGTGAAGGACAGGGAGAGAATGAGAGAGAGAGAGAGAGAGAGAGAGAGAGAGAGAGAGAGAGAGAGAGAGAGAGAGAGAGAGAGAGCGTGAGAAACACACAGAGTGAGAGAGACACAGATGGAGATACAAGAGATAGAGACAGAGAGAGACAGAGACAGATTCAGAGTGACAGAAAGAGACAGAGAAAGTGTGAGAGAGACAGTGAAATTGAAATAACATTCTCTTTACTTTATTTGCTGGTGTTGTACCGTAGGCTGTTATTACTGTTTAACTGCTACACTGCTACGACTGGTCAACACCTGGCTTCTTTTGGACAATATCCATTGTTGCTGAAACTGGAGCCAATGTATTCAAAGTTTGTGAAATAGTTATTGTCTTTAACGTTGACTAATTTTTCGTTGCCATATACACCGTGACCGGCTCTGCGGCGAAGGTGTTACGAAACACAGCTGCAGACGATTTGGAAGCAGACCTCCTTGCGTTGGTTTCTATAAAATGGCGTGAGTGTCAGTCGTTCAGAAAGCAATGGCAAACTCATCATCATCTTCAATACCAAACTACTGAACGTAAAACTTACCCAGGAAACACAAACATCCACACACACACACAAATGGCGGAGTTGATATGCAACTAAAGATTTACACTGTGCACTATTTTTCACATTCAGAAAAAAAAAAATATTGGATTTTCACTTTGTCTCTTGACAGACGGGATCAATTCTTCTAACCTCTGAGCAATATTTGAGAATAGGCACATCTGCATATCTGAGTTGTGGGATTGGATTTCCACAGACGAATGGATCAGAATTGTCTCTGGTCTCATCACTTCTCCGTCCGTCTGTCCGTCCGTCCGCCCGTCACTCCGTCCCTCCACCCACCCTCCCACACAGACAGACAGACAGACAGACACACCCACACACAGACAGACAGACAGACAGACACACACACACACACACACACACACAAACACAGAGGATGTTTACAGATGGTATCGACATGTTGAAGGTGTACAGGTTCAGTCATTCGGTCTTAGACATGCCTAGTTTGTACCAAACAATAAGTAAACTATCCATGTGTTGACAGCTATCCGGTATTGTAAAGAATGTAGTTCATTTCAGCCTTTAAACCGCCGTCTGTTACTTAGTGGACAGTGAGACTTCCCTCACTTAGCGAGACGACGAACGCAAGCGTGGAGACCGTGGGATTATCAGCGCAGCTTCATGTCAACCGCACTAACACGTCCGCTGTGCATTCTAACTGCTGACAAGGTAAAACATTTCTGCACTAGCAAAACAAAATACCAATAACTGAAGTCACTAAGTAAGAGCCATGGATAACATAATATGAATATCAGAAATGTCTGAAAGACCTGCTTACATCTTCTAAACAATATGAAATAAGTCGTTAAAACGAGAAAGTTGGAGAGGAGTAGAGGCATGGGGAGACCAAGAGAAAAGATGCCGTGAATTCTGACATCATGACATGGACGAGTAGCGGTGTCAGAAATTATTGGTAGCACACGAGACACAGGGTTGTGGAAAACGTTATCACCGACGCCACACGACACGGGTTATAAGAAGAGGAATATGAAATAGCAAAAGTATAAGTTAGAAAACCATAAACATCCATTATACGACATACAAATAGACACTTTATATCCTAATTGTAACATACTATACCATACTGTACTATACAATACCATACTGTACTATACAATACCATACTGTACTATAATATACTATACCATACTGTACTATAATATGCTATACTATACCATACTGTACTATACTATACTGTACTATACTATACCATACTGTACTATATATATATATATATATATATATATATATATATATATATATATATATATATATATATATATACTATACTATACCAATCTGTGAACTACTGAGTGTAATCTTGCCAAGAAATCAACAATCAGCTGAAAGATACTGATGTTGACAGCGATGTCCTGTAAAGGATATGCAAAAAAAAAAAAAAAACCACACTGTACTATACTATACTACACTAGCATTTGCTATACTATACTCAACTGTAGTCAGTCAGTATAACTATACTATACTATACTATACTATACCTTACTATACTATACTATACTATACTATACTATACTATAGGGTTTATGGGCCAGAAGGACTGACTTCACTGCACCGGGTTTTATCTCATATGGCTCGGTCCCTTACAGCAGGGTGGCCTGGCGAAAGCGTCACACAAAGCACGAACTCCGTAGCTCAAGCGACGACCCACAGGAGTGTCTGAGAACTGAATGACGAAGTCCAGAGTCGAACCCGCAACCTTCGGAACATTGTATTATATTACACTAGACAACGTCAAACTATAATGCTAAACTATTATACTGTTTTATACTACACTACTATGCTATGGGGAATCAGCGAAATCGAACAGGAGAATTTATAAGCTATGCAAAACAATTCACAAGTAACATTTTGTTTACAATTACGAAGTCAGTTGTGTTTGTGATTTAGTCAATATTATACCATGCAATACTAAATTTATGTCTGTTACTGTATCGGATGCGCAATCAGATCTTATGAAATGTATTAATTGTAATACAATCAGTGACTGTTAAGTGTAATATCGTTATTAATCAAATTCAACACCAGTATCCAGAGGGGTCAGGTCAAAGAAGAATGGCTACACAGCTACTTGCTGCCGCTGCCAAAACCGAACAAAGACCACTCCAAGATAAGCGGCTACAGAATCATTACGATGCAGAATACTGTTGGCAAGCTACTGGAGAAAATTGTAGCACACAGACTTGCTTGGGACTTGGAACAGCTCGGCTGCTTCCCGCCCACACTTGGAGGATACAGACGCAACAAAGAGTCATGGCTGAATGTGGCGGTCTTTGCTCAAGATGTTTACGAAGGATTTCAGGTCAGAGAAGAGACATGTGCGGCCGCCATAGACTTAGAGGACGCATATAACAGAGTATCTTTCGAGCACTTGATGCAAACCCTCCTCAGACTGAAAGTGCACCCTCACCTTGTACGATGGATAGCTGCAGTTCTACTCCAAAGGAAGGTGGTGCTAAGATGCGGGAGTTGGTCTTCTGAGCCGATAACGATATGTCCAGGATTGCCACAGGGTTCACCACTGTCACCAGTACTATTCAACGTGTATACGGTGCCGATCACTGAACAACAGTTGGATGGGAGGGGTAGGACTCTATCATTCGTTGACGACATCCTCGTGTATCGACAGGGTCGAGATAGACAGGCGGTTGCCAACTATATGCAGGGCGAACTAGATCGAATTTCCTCATGGTGTGCTGATGCCGATGCCCTTGTCAACCCTGCAAAGGCAACGGTTACATGGTTCTCACTAAACAACCATATTGTGAAAACAGACCTGCCGGCAGTAAGAATGGATGGGAGCATTCTGAGTAGAACCCAGTCAATGACATATCTTGGCGTGAGGCTTGATCGTAGCCTGTCCTTCAAAGATCATGTCGACTATGTCATAACGAAGGCTCGAAAAGGTTTGGCAGCAATGAGAGTCATGGCGACTGCCAATATCGAGCAAAGACTGCTATTACTTCTGTTCCAAGGACTTGTGCTTTCACGCATCGAGTATGCCCTGGCCATCCTCACTGTCAGCCCTACACAGATTGGAAGACTTGAAAAGGTACAAAACGAAGCCATGCGCATCATTTTGGGCTGCACGAGAGACACCAGCTGTGTAGCAATGAGATACCTCCTTGACTTCCCGACAATGGAACACAGGATCAAGATCTGGAGAGCTCGTGCATACTTAAAAATAAGTGCAGATGAGCAGCACCCTCTGCATGACGCTGTATTCAGAGAAAAGGGTGACAGGCTAAAGAGGGGCAAATCATGGATGGGTCGGGCGGAAGATGTCGTCGGACAGGTCTGCAGTCTTACCAGTATCAACCCCGGCAAGGAATGGGTGCCGGTGCCTCCAGCTTTTAAGTGTACCTTCTCCTGCATTATCACACTCGACAGACGGTGCAGAGAGCAGAACCCTGCCGCTGTCAATGCAGAGGTTAACGCGCTCATCTATGATCACTCAGATAGCCCCGAAGTGCTCATCTATACAGATGGATCTGTTGTAAAGCAGCAGAGAAGTGCGTGGGCATTTACAGCCCGTTCAGCGGGCCGAACCGTTCAAGAATCCAGTGGTGCCCACTCTATGACCACGAGCAGCATGACGATGGAGGTGATGGCAGTTACACAGGCTTTCATATGGCTGGAATCACAGCATTATACCAACGTGTGTGTACTAAGTGATTCAATGAGCATGATTCAGAAGGTCGAAGCTGGATCTGTACGTAGACAGTGGACTGAGTCGCTGCGGAAGTCTGTTGTCCGCAAAGTCACCTTCATCTTCGTCCCGGGACATGCGGGAGTCGAGGGAAATGAACGAGCTGATAAATTGGCTGGCTCTGCACCCCCTGTAGATGGCCAGCCCATGGATCGTGCCGATGTCATTAACGCCCTTAAAGATATGGCGAGAACAGAGGATTTTGACGCCAGTGATTCCACATCGCTTTCCAGGATGAAAGACCTGGGAGTAAGAATCGGCACAGCCAGACGCGAGAGGTACATCGGGAAAACAAAGCGCCTCGTCAACCAACACAGAACTGGCACTATTAGCCACCGGACGCTGATGCATATGCTGGGGGGAGGATCTGAGCACCTATGGACATGTCCGGAGTGCAACGAAGATACCCCAACTGATAACTGATAACTGATATTAATCAAATAACAGTATTGAGAATAGCTTAACACACAGGGCTTTATAAATAGCGCTGATGTGTACGGGAATTCCCAGGAAACTGTTATATACTGGGAATTTCAGCTGAAATAGTATATAACTGTTTCCTGGGAATTCCCGTTCGTAGTCTTAAAAACAAATCACCGAGCCTTTGGTGGAAGGAATAACCACAGAAGCAATTCAGGCTTGTGGGGAAAACAGGAATTAAATGGCTAGCAAGACTTTTAAAAATAGCAGGGGAAGAAAGAAAAGTCCCAAAATATTAAAACAATGTTTTCCCGTAGTGAATTTGAATGACGAAGACAAACAAAAGATTGCATGATTTATTCCCTGACATACTTCGTTGCATCTCGTTAGGTACACACTGCAGAAATCACACAACATAGAGTAAAGTAATTAGGTAAATCCTTCAAGCTGTAATATACAGATATTCGCACAGTAATTTCATTTGTCTACCATTCTGTCGGTTCTCATATATCTGAAATACCAGTGAGGAAATATTCCCGTTTTTAGGCATTCCTTAAGAAATTTCAATGTACAATCCTGTACAACTATTTTACACTTCAGCTTGAGTAATCCATCTAATCGCTTCACAATTGGTAATGGGGGGCGATGCTTCAGAGAGTGCCTGATATGCCAGGAACACCACTTGGCGGGTGTAATGTAAACCACTCGCGATATGCTGATGATGACAATCGCTGAACATGACACGCAATTACAGGAAATAGTAGATTGCAATTGTAACTTCAAGGCAAAAAAAAATATATAGGCTGAATAACAGAAAAACAGAGGTAATGGTAGTTAGGAAGTAAAAATGTTGTTCCAAATTCAATACCAAAGTGAATGGAACTAGTCTGAAACCTGTCAACGTGTTTAAGTATTTGGATACTTTGATCACAGTAGGTGGAAGATGTATTAAGGGAGTGTAGAATAGCCCAGACAAAAACAGAATTTCACAAGATGAAGATTATTTTGTGGAACATATCCTTGTCAACTTAGGTGAGAAAACGAGTTCTTAAGAGTTATATCGAGCCAATACTGATACATGGAAGTGAATCATTGACAATTAATAGTTGAAGAAGGAATTATGTGAAAAGCTGCGAGGATATGGTGTTATAGAAGAATGATGAAAACACCGTGGACGGATAGAAAGAGCAATGAAGATAGCTTGAAAGAAGTGAACTAGCAAAGAGAACCGGTTACTCGCACCAGAACTTGATAGTCCACATTCTTTGGACAATTCACGAGAAAGGGAAAGCTGGAGTACGCCGAAACAATGGGGGAATTGGGGGGGGGGGGGGGGGGTAGCAGGGGATACGGGGAATAATGTGCTAGACAGTTTGATATCATGGCATGGAGTAACATCAATATAAGAAATGATTTGCAGTACACGAGACAGAAGACTGTTGACATAATATGATCGCAACAGCCACACTGCAAGAACTATAAAAAGAAAAGATTTTCAGAACACAGATGGACGGGACAGGCCTGACCCACATAGGAGACACCATTCATGTACTCAGGGAAAGAAAGACAGCGTGATGAAGAAAGTTTCTTCAGAAATTCTCGGATAAGTCCAGTCGGCGATCGATTTCTCATTATCAGGCCCAAGGAAAAGGAACATCACAGTTACAAAAGTCCATGCACCAACAACTGTAGCACATGAAGATAAAATCCGGGAATTTGACAGCAATTTTCAAGAGATATCCCGGCCCGTGGCAATGGTGTTACGGACGCGGTTCGTGATCCCGCATACCCGCGCTCGAAACACAGCTGCGCGCGATTTGACAGTAGACTGCGTTGCGTTGTTTTTTTTTAACGAAATTGTATGGGTGCCGGTCGTTCAGAAAGCAGTGGCAAACTACTGAACGTAAACTTGCCAAGAGATCACAACAGCAAAAAATGCTGGTGTTGACTGTGACGTCCTGTAAAGGATATGTAACTAACTTTTATGATAGACATTCAGGCTTAGAGATGATTAAAGCTAGAATTTGTGGAATTGTAGTCAAGTTTAAAAAATATGATGAATGAATCTCTCTCTCTCTCTCTCTCTCTCTCTCTCTCTCTCTCTCTCTCTCTCTCTCTCTCTCTCTCTCTGTCACACACACACACACACACACACACACACACACACACACGCACACACTTACACACAACGAAAAGTAGAACCAGCAAGCTTTACTAGAGCACGACCACAAGTAACAAAATAATAAAATAGACGTTGCAGCCAAAGCCTTCGTCAGCACACAAACAACTAACAACCACACTAAAAAACGGGATAATAGATGAAAGAAGAACACTAAGGCAAACATGGATTTAAGTAAATAGTCCCACATACTAAAACCACACGAGTCAAATCAGAAGTACGATTAGAGAAGACAAGCAAGGGTTTGAAATGAATATTTGTAATAGAATAGAGGAAGGAAACGATGGAAGTATGTTCATTGAAATCAGAACATTTATAGGCGTATTGTACATAAAGTAAATGATCTCATACTTTAACATAAAGTATACATATACTAGGAAGATAAAAATATTACAGAAATGTACGTAAAAAAGAATCAGAAAAGTTATTATAAAAAGTACGATCAGCAATACAAAGTCTAAAGACATTTAAATCACCAGGCTGTGAAGATATACCGACAGAACTAATCCAGACCGGAGAATCCACATCAGTATCTATACTGCACTATGTGTGCAGATCATGAACAGCGCTATTTGACCCAAACCATGGAAAATTCTACACCCTTCTCCCAAAGACAGGACATTTCAAACTAGGCAGCAACTATCGTACTTTTGCAATATCAAGTCATGTTAACAAAATCCTTCTGCTAATAATCATCAAGAGGATTGATTGCAAGGTAGAGTATATGTCACAAAATGTACAAGCAGGTCTTTGACAGGGAAGAAGAACTATGGAACTTATCTTTCAAACGAGAATCCTCTTTCGGAAAAACAGAGAGTATAATATAAATCTTCACAGTCGTTTCGTAATCTACAGTGAGGTCTTCGACTTGTTTAACATCAATCAATCAATCAGGTGCCGTCTCCGCAATGAAGGTTGGCTGCAAATGGATCTCCAACACTGTCTGTCTCTTGCCTTGACTGTACATTCTGTCAGGCTGATGTTCGTCCATCTCTTGATGTTATCCTCCCACTTGTATCGTTGTCTACCTCTTGCTTGCTTGCCCTCAACCTTGCCTTCCAGGTATGGTTTTTATAAGAGTGTCATGTCTTTTAACGTGGCCAAAATATTTCACTTGTCTCCTCTTTATTTCTTTCATCAACTCTCTCTTCATTCCCAGTTGTTCTAGGACCTCTGCATTTGATTGTTTTTGTTTCCATGAAATACGACCTATTCGTCTGTATATCCACATCTCCAGGGCTTCTATGCGACTTTCTAGTTGCTTGTTCAATGTCCAGGCTTCCGAGCCATACAGTAGCGTTGAATATACGTAGCATTTGACAATTCTCATTTTTAATGCGTTATTAATCTCTCTAGAATTAGATGTTAATACTGATTTCATGCCGTGAAAGCATTTTTGGCCATTCCTTTTCTCTTTTTGATTTCCATTTCACTTCTGCCATCATCTGTTATTATATGACCAAGATAAGAGAAACTTGTTACTTGTTCTAGTATCTGCCCGTTTACTGTGAAGTTCATTGATGACCTTTCCTTTTCACTGCTAATTATCATAGTTTTTGTTTTTTGGATGTTAATAATATTTAAGCCACATTCTGCACTGTGCCTGTTTACCTCTTCCACTCTTGCTCACTTTCTGCTAGTAACACAGTATCGTCATCATATCTAAGATTGTTTATGATACTCCCATTGATGTTGAGTCCAGGCATTTCAGCTTGTTTAAAAATTATTTCTGTGTATAGGTTGAAGAGGCTTGGGGACAGTACACATCCCTGCCGTACTCCTCTTTTTATCTCTCTAGGCGACGAATAGTTATTACCGCACCTAATTAACGCCGCTTGTTCCCAGTACAAGTTACTAATAAGTCTGATGTCCTTTCCGTCTACTCCTATATCTTAAAGGCACGTAATTAGTCGTTCATGTTGTACTCTATCAAAAGCTTTCTTGTAGCCTATAAAACAAACATATATACATTTTTGAACTTCTATATATTTTTCAATTAACATCCTCAAACAGATAATTGCTTCTCTCGTGCCGCTGTTTTTGCAGAACCCAAATTGTTCTTCAGCTACTTCCTCATCTATTTTATGTTGAATTCTTTCTTGTATGACCTTGAATAGTATCTTAGTTATGTGGCTCATGAAGCTAATAGTTCTGTAATCCTCACAATCAACGGCTCTTGACTTCTTCGGTAGTGTGATGAAAATGGATGTTTTCAAGTCCTTGGAGATGTACCCAGTATTATATATATCATTACACAATTCTGTGATAGTTTCAATTCCAAAACTGGATAAGGATTTTATCATCATATCTATTTTTGACTTCAACTAAGTATAGTTGTCTTATTTCTGGTTGTTTCAATGCCGATATATCTACTTGAGGTGTCTTCGATTTCCTTTTTCCTGGGTTTTTAAGTTTTATTTGTAATTTTAATACTACAGGATTATGGTCAGAGTTGATATCAGCACCAGGGTATGTTTTGGCATTTTTAACATTGTCTTTAAATCTATTTCTAATCATAATGTAGTCAATTTGGTTTCTTGTTCTATCTCCAGGGCTTTTCCATGTATACAGTTTCCTAGGGTTATGTTGGGGAAATGTGTTGCAAACAATAAGATTGTTTTCTTCACAGAACTGTATCAGCCGGTCTCCTCTGTCGTTTCTCTTTCCCATACCATATTGTCCTACTATCTGCCTATATTGATTTTTTCCGACGTTTGCGTTCATGTCTTCCATGACAATTAGGACCTCTGATGATTTTACAACTTTCAATGTTTGTTGTAGGTCTTCATAGTATTCTTCTAGCTGTTCATCACTGTAATCAGTTATAACATCAGAAACTGCCAAACACCATAAGAGATATGGAGTTCCAAACATATATGATCCACTTAATTGAATCATTATTGCGTGAACAACGAGCAGCTATCGGAGTAGACTGAGAAAGATCAAACAATTTGAGGTTCAAATGGGGGCAGGGCATGGCTGCATTCTCACCCCATATCTGTATAACATCTATGCATAAAATGTAATGATAAACATCAACAATGGTGAGAGCAACAACAATTTTGATCCACGCATAACTGGTGGAAATCTAATTCCAGAACTCATATATTCAGGTGACACAGTCCTCCTCTCAAATAGTGCTAAGGGATTATAAGAATTAATTTTGTCAAAACACAGCGAAGATCACAATCTTTTTCTATACGTACATAAACACACATACAAATAATGTTCACAGACAAAACTACACGTCAGCCAAAAATCGCAATCAACAATTGAGAAATTAGAAGATGTTTGGATAAATGTGAATGAAATTATTACATAGTATGCCACTGAAAAATGGTATCTGTACGGAAAAAAAAATAATGTTGTGTACAACAATGCAGGCATGTCTGGAAAAAACGAGGACAGTTGGCAGCCATAACCATAACTACAGCACCTTTTAGGACCAAACACTATCAGTTTCTATTTTATTTTTACTCGTTCAGTCTTAGACAGTTATCCACTTTCTTCTAAACGTTACTTTACTTACGTTCTTCTTATGTTATTCCCGTCCGTTCCAGGTGGTTATTATTTTACGTGCTTCTGAGACATATTAAAAATTTTAAAGGACAAGTAAATTGTTTAATGTTTACCAAGTCTTGGACAGAACCAGAACCAGGCAATGAACTGTTCCACAGCCGTCCTATTTTAATTTAAACAATCTTAAGAACGATTTAAGTGACAACAATGAATAAACGTGATCTTCAAATGTAATTCGTCAAGCTGGAATACACGTTAATGATACTAGATGGGCAATAAATTAATACAAACCTAACACATCTGCTTCTCTCTGTAAAATAAAAACGAAACCTAGCAAATCGATTTCTGAACAATAATTCCAGGAAACTTCCAGTCACAGCGTAAATTCCCGTTAAGATTAGATGTCAGTGCTTGCGCAATGTTACCTATATATGGATCATGGAAAAGTCCAGGAGAGAGAACCGCAAATAATGTTGAATATATAGTGATAAACAGCATTTTAAGACTGCTGATAAAATGTAAACATTAGGGCCAGACAATGGCAGTGATTATATTTAGGATTTAGGCCGTAAGCAACAGAAATAAGAAAGTGAAACTGAAAATAACTTAAGAAATTTAAAAAATAACACTCGAGTTTCCGGGTCAGGCGAAATTCATGGACATCTTCGGCAAACTCAAGTGGCTCAATTTGCACTACGCCAAGGAAGCTAGTGACTAGTGGTGTTGTTGCCGTGACAACAAACAGCGCTACGATGGAAACAATGGCTATAACCGCAGCCCGGAATTGCCTGGCCCAACACGGAAAAATATTCACACGCATGAATACCGAGCGATTCAATGAACATGATCAAGAAGGTCCAGAATGGCCTCATACGACATGAGTTGCTCGACACACCGAGCATACCACAATTGGTCAAGCTCACGCTAATGTTCATCTATGCATCGGGCACTCAGGTGAGAAAGGTAACGAGCGAGTTGATCGGCTGGCAAACGCTAATTAGTAATTACTGATAACACTGAACACTGAGGGAAACATTCGAGAAAAGTTCTTATTATCTGTGAAATACTCATTTGAAACACGCGAATGCTTCAGTTTGTTGAAGAGAGATGGCAAAGATTATATAAATGTATTGGGATATCACTGAAACAATAGCCCCAAACTAGAACATGTTTTGCATATCCTTGACAGGACATCGCTGTCAACATCAGCCTCTTTCAGCTGATTGTTGATTTCTTAGCAAGATTATGCTCAGTAGTTTGCCATTGCTTTCTGAGCTGCCGGCTCACATACCCCGTAAGTTACCGACGCGATTCGAACCACTGCTGATTCTCACCGTCGTCACGTTACTTACGAGATTACGGAGAAAAGTTGCTAACCTCTAGGCCAGGAAGCGGGCAACTAGAACACACAGAACATAAAAATAGAATATACGTGAGATTTTTAGATCTCATCGAATATATACAAATGTCAAAGTGTAATGTCAAGAAATATCATAATTAGAGAAATAGAGAAGTAAATGCAGTGAAGCTTAGAAAAAAAAAGAAAAAAGAAATGGCTCAATGAGTAAGGCAAAGAAATTAACAACAGCAAGAATGAAAACAAAACCTTGAACGAAAGAAAAGTTACATCAGTGGTTTTTATGTTGCCACAAGAAAGATGCAGTTCTCAGAATTGTTACTTTGCCTGTGTTGTGCCACTGACTGGTCTTAAAAGTCTATAGTTAGTTAGTTAGTCGCAGTTCCAACTTCACAGCAACGGGTCGTCCCCATTATGCTCCGTTCCTGTGCCAGTGAATATCACACAAAACGCTCCCCACTGCCCAATGTGAAAAGTGGACAAGACAGGAGTCTCGACAAACAACAGCCTGCACAGATACACTGTGCATAATGCCGCCGCCAGAATGTCAAAACACCAGTCCCCCACGAAACACCCAATTCATCTCTGATGGAATCGGCAGTCATTTTCCTATCTGGATGTTTCCTAGATGTTCACCCACACAGTCCACAAAAATACAGTTCATCACCGACGGCAGTGGCAAAAGTCTACAGAAAAAAATAAAAACTTTTATGACGAGCCAACGGCACTTACATTTAATATTATTATTTTTTGTTGGCCTGGTTATTCTTCTCCCGACTTCTCTAAAACTATCTTTTAACCAGCAATTGTTGTTAATTATGAAGGTATTCAAAATGTTTGACATGTTCAGTTTCTTTATCTTTGATTGTAAATTTTGGTTGACATATAATTTTGTCTGTAAATATATTTTTGTTTTTTGTTTTAAATTTAGAAAAAAACAGATTTGATCTTCATTGTGTCTCATGACAGAGTGGATTCACTCTTCTAATTCATGTGTACTGTTTGAGATGAGGGCTGTCTCATCTGCGTAGCTGAATTCTGGAGTCCGATTTCCACCAATTATGAATGGATCAAAACTATCTCGTCATCGGAACTTCCTGCAAAGACACTGAACAGATATGGTGAAATAATGCAAAACTGCCTTACTTTCCTTAGCACCCCAAACCAATTTGATGATTCACCGGCTACTCTAACAGCTGCTTGTTGTTTCTTATGCTTTAATTAAGTGGATCAAATGTGTTGGAAACCCTGTATTTCGTTTGGTGTTTCATAATTTCTTATGTGAACAGTCAAAGATATTATTATAATCTAGTAAACAACATGATACCCACACTCTCCGCTGCATTAAAAAAAACAACTGCTTTTTATGTTGAACATGTGGCTTCTGGTTTCTCTTCCCTATTTGAAACCCGTCTGTACTTCTTGCATTTCATATCCTAACTTACTTTCAATCATCTTCATGATCATTAGCAAGAGGACTTTGCTAGTACTATATATCAGTGGGATAGTAAATTAACCGGTGCACCGTTTTAATTTCCTTTCTATTTTGAGATAGAGAACCAGATTGTTTTCTTTCATTCTTTGGGCCAAATTGTCCATGATCTGCACAAATAGTGCGTGATAGCTACGAATACTGGTGCATTATCTGGATTAATTGTGATATCTTCAAACATTTCTCCATAATACCCGTTCCATCACTCAAAGTTCGTATTCTCTGTTTTTAGTATTGGCAAATGTATCATTTATGATATGTTATGATGTTCTAAACTGCAACTGAAAATATCTGTCATTCTAATTTTTTTTTAATGATGAATGTACTTCTGAATTTTCTCGTGTAGTTTTTGTATGTAAGACTATTTATTTGTTCACCCCACCCCCTTCAAGTCTCTTCTGTCTTCTCTGATTGTTTTTCCGTGTGATAGATTTCTGGTTATTGAATCATGTTTTATTTTGATGATATGAGAATGGCTCTCGTTTTCTTTTACCAACATCAAAACCTACATTTGCTTCTTACTTCACAGTTATATTTCCGTGGTAATATCACTTAAATCAGATTCGAATGCACTGCCACTACACCGGTAATTTGAACATAAACGTTTACTTCCCGTTCAGAAAGCAATTGCCACATTAAATTAAAAATTAAGTTGCATGTCCTTCTCAGGACGTAGCAGTTGCAGTCAACCCCAGCATTTTCGCTGTTCGTGATTTCTGGACAAAGTTTACGTTCAGTAGTTTGCCATTGCTTTCTGAACGACCGGCTCCTATACCTTTTTCAAAAAAAAAAACCTGCACCGCTGTGTTTCGAACCCGGGTATACGGACTCACAAACCGCGTTCGCAAGCCCTTAGCCACAGAGACCAGTTTAATTGCCACATACTGAACGTCATATTGTCTAGAAAATCAACTTAAGGTTCGGGTTGATTTGGGGTATTGGTTGTGCTACAATTATCACTGTTTCGGTTTTATCTTTAAGTCTGCTGCAAGTTGTTTATGATCCGAGTCGCAGTCTCATCACAGGTGTGTCTTTGACTGTAAAGTAGTTTGTAAATTATTTTAGACAAGTTGGTAGAAGAGAAAGAGACGAAATAGTATATAGATAAAAATGTTTGTAATTTCTTGGCAAATTTACGTTTAGTAGTGTACCATTGTTTTCTGAACGACCGACACCCATACCATTTAATGAAAACCAACGCAAGCTGATCTGATGTCAAATCTCAGGCAGCTGTGTTGTGAACGCGATATGTGGGAATACGAATTGCGCCCTTAACCCCTTCGCCACAGAACAGGTTTTTTTTTATAGCAAAGGTATAATAAAATAAAAACGTACAAAGTTGCTCAGGCTCAACTTCAGTCGCCATCGTATTATAACGATGACGTCGTCGTCTTGTTTCCACGAACCATCGCTATTGTAGTGGGTTTTTTTTTTCTTTTCTCCTCCAGTCACCATGGGGTTTATAGTGTAAGTGGCTTCTTTTTACTCCAGCGATCATCTGTTTTATGGTGAGAATGGTTTCACTTTATTTCAGTCGCCATCGTTATTATGAGAGTGGCTTCTCTTTACTCCAGCTTCCATCTGTGTTACAGTGAGACTGGCTTTTCTGTACTCCAGTTACCATGGTTGTTATATTGAGAGTGGCTTTCCTTTATCCCATTGACCAGTTGTTATACTGAGGGTGACTTTTCTTTACTCTAGTCACCATGGTTGTTATATTAATGGTGGCTTCTCTTTGTCTCAGTCACCATGGTTGTTATATTGAAAGTGACTTTTCTTTACTCTAGTCACCATGGTTGTTATATTGAGGGTGGCTTTTCTTTGTCTCAGTCACCATGGTTGTTATATTGAGAATGACTTTTCTTTACTCTAGTCACCATGGTTGTTATATTGAGGGTGGCTTTTCTTTACTCCAGTCACCGTGGTTGTTATATTGAGAGTGACTTTTCTTTACTCCAGTCACCGTGGTTGTTATATTGAGAATGGCTTCCCTTTATCCCAGTCACCAGTTGTTATATTGAGAGTGACTTTTCTTTACTCTAGTCACCATGGTTGTTATATTGAGGGCGGCTTCTCTTTGGCCCATTTACCATGATTGTTGTATTGAGAGTTGCTTCTCTTTACTTCAGGCACAGTCGTCGTTCTTGTGAGAGTTGCTTCTATTGACTCCAGTCACCATCGTTGTTGTATTGAGAGTTGCCTTTATTTAACCCTGTCACCATCGTTGGTACACAAGAGCTGGCCTTCCTCTACTGAAGACACCATCGTTAATATAATGATTGCTTCATTGTCTCTATAACCATAGCTGTTGCGGCGAGAATTCCTTCACCTGTCCTCCAGTCACTATTGTTATTATAGTGGGAGTTTCTTTGTCCCTACTCGGGTGTCCATCCTTGTTGTAGTCGGAAACAGTTCCGTAGTTATTTTTCTCCAGTGTAGCATCAACGTTCCGTTCCACTCGATGCAGGAGTAAGACATTTTGAGGACCTAAGCACTGAGACGACATTGGTGCATACATGCCTCAACCAAACTACGCAAAGCCGTCCTACATTTTGCTACCTCATACAGCTCCCGTCATGTCTCCCAATATTATTCATCGCTGTCTGTAATTCCCTTCTACGTTTTTTTTTTTTTTTGTCTCCCGCTATTTCGGTTCTCTTATGAGACAAGGTTCCAGACAAGAGAGTGTCTAGTTATATTGTCCTAATATTTTCTCAGTGTGTATCCTACCCAGCGCCAGTGTCTTGTCCTCACCTCTTGGTACATATTCTGGACTACGACATACCAGGTTGGCTGGTCAGTTTCCTTCCCCGTCGCTTTTCCTTCACACAAAATCCCCAGAACATAGTCTGGTACTAATTTCTGTACGGCAGGGTTGACCACAAACCCGTACTGGTCGAAAAAATAATCCTGTATTTGCTGGGGAATTGAACCCGGACACTGTTTTGGCAGGCAAGCGCACTAACTATTTTGTCAAAGCGGCATCAAGTCAAAATATAAACATAAAAATAAACCGAAAAATCAAAATTATGTTTGTTTTATAAATGAAAAACAAAACTTTAAATAAGATAGAAAATAATGTTTATTTGTGTATACTTCAACCGTATGTTTGAAAAGTTCTCTCCTACTTTTCTAACAGTGGATCCTTCGATCAGATCCTCAAATCCACATTTTACGTAACACATCTGCTTCTATACTTAGCGTAGGTACGGCATTCAGTCGGCTGCACAGTTGTTCTGTTGGGATTTTAAATCAACTTCAACTGAGAAAATGAACTCCCAACAAAGCAATGTGTGACTATTAATGCTAAAAATATACGATAGCACCATTTGCAGTTTTGCATCATATAATTCTTGCTTAATCCTGCAATGAAAAATGTATGTGGTGCGCCATTGCCCGTGATGCCCGATGCGTGTACTTATTTTACCTAACGGTTATTGCAATCCTGATTCCGTCGCCTATACTGCGTTGGTTATAGCTTTTATAGAAGAAAATATCAATTCGTCTCACAGCTACGTAAGCCCATCACCTCGTTTATATACCGTGGAGAACACGCCTGTAGGGTTTGTTTGTGACTGATAAGTGGAGTGATATAATTAAAGGTCAGATTACCAATATCTCATTCCTAACGGGAATTTCGGAGACGACAGAATAACACAAATTCTCTTATTTTAAATCCACCTCATCGGGAAAATCAACTGTGAAATACACCAGTTCGAGAAATTCAACGCAAAGATTGTTAAATAATTTACACAACACATTCAGAGTTTAAATTGGTGAAATGGATTCTCTACAATTTTTCTTTTCCAATCGACGTGAGAAAAAAAAATCTTAAGAGCAGTACTGAACCAATCCTGATTTACGGAAGCGAATAATGGACACTTAGTAGACAAGTGAAGAATTATGTGGAAGTTGTGGAGATGTGGTTTTTTAAAAGAATTATGAAAACACAGTGGACGGACAGAAAGAACACTGAAGATATCTCGAAAGACGTTACCGTTAACATCCAAAGAGAACAGGTTACTAGCATCAAAAGGAAACAGTACATATTCTTTGGGCCAGTTATGAGAAGGAGAAAGCTGGAGTGTGTCGTCACATCGTCACAACATCGAGTTTGAAGAGGAAATGAGGAAGGGGGAGTTCAAAATGAAGGTGCTGGACAATTTGGCATCACGCCATGGAGGAACGTCGGTATCAGAAATGATTCGCAGGACAAGAAATATAAAGGCTGTAGACAGACATGATCACCAACGTCACACGGCACGAGCTATAAAAAGAAGGGTTAATTACGTAAGCTGACTCGGTATAACATAAACACACACAAAAAACACAGGGGGGGGGGGGGGGGGGGGTGGCTGCAAGAAAACTTGAACACGCACCCAGAAATACTAACTGCACCAAGACTGCATATTTTTAAATATGGGTTGCATCAAGTATATTTATATACATGCTTGCGTGGTTTCAAGGTATTCATTGTGCAGGATCTGTAGTTGGGGTTAACGGGTCAACACATTTCTATTGTCAAACGACTGAATAGTGGCCACGGTAGCGCGCCAGTCTCATAATCTGAATGTTGTAAGTTCGTTTCTCAATGTGAGGTAGCGCATGTTTAAAGGTCTGCAAGGATGAATTAATAAAAGCGCTTGTTTGTAAACATCCGATGTGCTGATGCCGAAATATCGGGTTCAAACCCTACACCCGAATTGAAAGCTCACTGTGTGGATGTCATCTGCAGACTGCATTCTTCTGGTTTCCGGAGGAACAGCCTATGGTGAACGGAAGGCCCAATATACGGAAGTGAGGCTAAGCAACCATGTGCAGGACTTGACAATTCCTTGGGTGAGCCCAGTACGAGAGCGCTGTGTGTCGGCTCTGCAAGTATGGAAGCCTCCTTGGATGGTGGGGAATGCCCATGGTCTGCCCCTGCCTTCCCTTGATGGCTGACTGGGATCTCTTCGGCTGTTCTAATTGGGCCAGCTGGGATGGGGGATAACACCACAACAGTGAGAGTCAAACGTCCTACGAAACCCCCGGGAAGGTTAACCCGGTCAACAAATGCCCGCAAAAGTCGGTCTAACGGCGCAAGAACGCAGCTCTGCTGTAAAAAGGCACAACGCAATCATGTCCGAAAAAACTCTCCGGATGAACGCAGAAGAAGAAGAAGAAACGCTACACCGGTCAGTTGGGCTAAAATGTTGAATTCTAGTCTTGGAGACATAAATTACAAGAACATCAGCAGTCGAAGTGGGTTCGCCTGATGGCGAGGGACTCTGGTACAATGGAAAGCTAATCGACAGGCAAAAATCAGCCGAGTACACTAGAAATTGTAGCAGGCTTGAGTTCAGAATGAACGAACGCAAAAATAAAAAATAAAAAAACAAAAACAAAAAAACTGAACGTACAATTACATAGAAACTCAATCAGGGGGTTGATCACAACGTCCTGCAAAGGTCACGCAAGAGTTAAATCCACGCAAAAAAAAAGACCTATAATATTTATTGAACCATTTTCTATGAAAACTCTAACCCACATTCAATAATTAGACATGTGAGTAGTATCTTACGTCCTATTTGATTATTATTTCAGGATTGACCTCTAAGGATTGACCCCAATCCTTTTCGGTCTCGGAGCTGGGTTGGGTTGAGTAGGGTAGGGTAGGGTAGGGTATTTAGGTCATATGTAAGGGTCGATAATTCTAATAAAAGACGTGTTTTTCTAAGAGCAGATAACTGAGTTTGTGTATAATATTTTAAATAATTGTAAAATAAAATAAAATTAAAAGACAATCATAGGCGAGCGGGGCGGACGAGCGAGCAGAGGGGCGGGCGCGGGCGGCGAGCGCGGGCGGCGGTCGAATCCAGTAAGACAGAGTCTTGTAGTAGCCACTTGGCCAGTCATTGCTGAGTGATCACTAGTCGGTTATTGACGAGTACTGTGGTGGGGTTAGGTGGGTGGAAGTCTCGAACCGCGCCGGGTGTCATATGAAAATTATAATAAGTAAAAAGGTATATATGGCGTGTATATGATCTGTAGTGGGTCGTAGTGGTTTATAAAACTATCATCATATAGATTACACCTCTTCAAATGAAAACCTTAAAACAGTAAAGATGGCCGGTAGTAACGGATGTAAGGGGCATGACTTAGTGTTATTCGTTGTTAAGGGGTGGTTGAGTAGCCGAATAGTTAGATAACTGCTTCGGAACACTATCATCAAGTAGATTACAACTCTTCAAATGAAAACCTTAAAAAAGTAAAGATTGCCGGTAGTAACGGTTATAGTGGGTATGGCTTCGTGGTATTCGTTGTTAAGGGGTTGGTGAGTGGTGATGTACCTATATAACAGCTTACGAACAATTTAAAGGGATGGGCGAGTGGCGAAGTGGCTAAGTAAATGCGTCGGTACCTTGCTAAGAGACAGCGGAGTTGCTAGATAAAGGCTCCAGGTCGCTATTAAGGGGTAAGTGGGTGTGCAAATAGCTAAATAACTGCTTCCGATCCTTGTTAAGAGGTGGGCGAGGGGCGGATTGGTTGGATAATTACGCCCGTTCCTTGGTAAGAGCCAGGGTGATCGAGTGGAGAAGTGGGTAAATATAGGCATGGAGGTATACCACCGACACATTCAACGCATAATTTCGGCGTCGGTCGTCAGAAGACCTAGGATATTTTCATTATATGTCTATTTTAAAGGGGTCGACTGTTTATTATAACGGTGGTTACTATTATCTGTAGTTAATGGGATGTAAATACTATCATCATACCGGTTACAACACTTCAAAGGAAAACCTTAAAAAGTAAAGATGGTCGATGGTTTTAGTGGGTATGACTTTGTGATATTCATTGTTAAGGGGTGGGGTGAGTGGATGTGTAATTAGATAAACGCTTCAGAACACTATCATCGGGTTCGAATCCCAGTGGGGCGGTCTAGTGGTAGAAGAAATATTGATATTATCTGGTTACTTAGTTGTGATTTCGAGCTCTGGTGTTATTAACCCGGCTATGTTTAGAATAGGAGAGGTGGTGTGCTGGTTGCGGAGTATGTTTAGGTGGTACCCCAGACACTGTGGAAGTGATAGGTTCGAATCTCGGTACTTTGTCGTTGGTACGATTGCCAGTCATCAAGGTGTGGGTGTCGTCGCGGCCACAAGTCCCACCGCTGATGGAAAACACAGGCAGCAGATTTCACCCTTGTACCTACGAGTTACAAAATATAAGCTAACTTAACATTCAGAATATGACCTCAACAGGTGTTGCCAAAAATCAATACTTATTCTCATAACGGCTAATCCAGGGGATTCTCGTCAGAGTAATGACCAAGTCAGGTTAATAATATTTCTTATATCTCCGCCATTGCAAATAGTTCGCGATATTAATAAAGGTTCATAACAAGGTTGGAAGGGGATTAAAGGATTAACGCCTATTGTCGGGACATCCAGTAAAAATCAATACACTATCCTCGATGTTTCTCATAATTGCCGATTGGGGCTTATGAGTTAGGTGTATGTGTCCTTATTTAGTTAAAACAGGTGGTATGAGTAGGAGATATCACAAACAGTATCAGCATGTGCCAATCTGATCTTAAATATCAGTAGTTCGTTATTCTTGTGACATTGAAAACGCCTGAGGTTTGAAAAAGGATGGTGTACTATGTTATTGGGTGGTGTATATAGATTGACCAGTATGTGAAGTTGATAAGGGCACCCTTTTCAGCGCATCGTAGCTGTGTTGTGAACTGTCGCCTATTACACCCGGGTGTAAAAATAACCAAAAATATTTCACATCAACTCAGCCATGCCTCTATATAGCTGCACTGCGAACATGGCTAGAGTCTACTTTAGGAAAGTATTGTGTATCTGTGTATACGGGGTTACCACTGCTTATAGATGTGTGCAGTATTATTAGAAAGCGGCCGTTATGTCTACATTATCAAAGTATGTTGCCTTACAGAGCTGGTATAGTATCTATGTGTCTGCTACGTTGTATGTTTTGTCATGTTGCCTTGTAGTATTTGGAGGGAGTTTCATGTGGTTGTCTAGTGAACTTTTTAAAAAATATGTCTCAGAATCCACAATGCCACTGGCATTAGAGGCATTTCAGCTTGTCTGCTCATTGACCACGCTTCACAGTCATACAGAAGTACAGGTTCTATGTAGTACTTAAACACTCCTTTTATTTCTCATTACAGTTGACAACTTTATATTAGTCAGTATGTATTCCAACTTTCAAAAGGCAACCTTCATCACAACGATTCTTGTTCTAACGCTTTAAAGCCACCCCATATCAGACATTGTTGTCTTTCCTTGTAGGCTCACGGCTACTGCTTCATCGTTTCAAGCTCCATACCTCTACTCGTATGTATTAGAGTGGTTTAAGTAAACCGATAACGCACAAGATAGATGTATATTATCACACTGTATATGAACATGTGGGTAATGGGTACATCCGGGCAAAGAGGGCGTTGTATCTGTCACATGCGTATGGATACAACCGAGACGCATCGTTAAGAGGGATACTACAGAAGAAAAAAAAACGGTGTTCTGTTGGCGATCGAACCAGGGGACCTAACTCGTGATGACCACCATGTACGGGGGTGATTCTTCCCCTCGTCAACATGGCGTCGGAGGTTTAAAAGGGTGTTCATTCTCTCGCTTTTCTATTTCCGAGTCGTCATAGGGTCACCAAGTAACAGTAAAGAACACGAAACTACTACTACCAAGGCCTCTATACACCACAAGGCAGTTTCGAATACAGTATACACAACTATAACCAAGTCATCACTGTGTTCGACTAACCCATTCTCATAGACATAGAGGAGAGATGTGAGCACCGAGGCCAGTTGGGGGAGGTGTACCTTTTACTTAACATCTATCGGGTCATACACCGACGAGTGTTTAGCTATTTTTATCACCTGTATAATATCACCTGTGAACACAACAAGCTTCCCCGGATCAGTCTTAGGCTTCTCATATAACATGACATATCACGTACCCGCTGTCCTGACCAGCAAAGTTATCGCTTCTCAGAGCAGACATTTACACTTTCATTAATTCTTCTGCCTGGCCAAAGGGGGTCTTTGCATCTTTCCGCAGAAACCTATTTCCAATGCCAATATATGTTTTTTTCAATATGTCGGCTCATTACCACATTTCACAGCCTGACAAAAGTACAGGTTCTATGTTCCACTCCAACAGTCAAATAAGAAAAAAATGTTATAAATATGTCGACCGTTATAAGAAAATGTATTACCCAAATTAGGAAAAAATATTGACCAAGTTTTGAAATATCTCAACCATACTTATGAAAAGGAGGAAAATATGTCGACTAAAGTAGGAATATTTGTTAGCCAAAGATGAAAAATATTGGTCAAGTAAAGAAATATCGCATCCAAACTTTTAAAATGTAGGAAACTTTATTAACCAAATGTGAAAAATATTATCCAAGTAAAGACATGTTACAACTAATCTTATAAATATCTCAACCATACTTATGAAAAGGAGGAAAATGTGTTAACCTAATGGGGAAAATATTGGCCAAGTGAAGAAATATCTCATCCATTCTTATAAAACTTAGGAAAATGTGTTAACCTAATGAGAAAAATATCGCCCAATTGAAGAAAAAAGTTACACAAAACTTATAAAACTTAGGAAAATGTGTTAACCTAATGAGAAAAATATCGCCCAATTGAAGAAAAAAGTTACACACAACTTATAAAACTTAGGAAAGTGTGTTAACCTAATGAGAAAAATATTGACCAAGTAAAGAAAAACATACACCAAACTTCTGAAAAGTAAGAAAATTTGTTAACCAAATGGGAAAAATATCGCCCAATTGAAGAAATATCTCAACCATACTTATGAAAAGGAGGAAAATGTGTTAACCTAATGGGGAAAATATCGCCCAAGTGAAGAAAAAAGTTACACAAAACTTATAAAACTTAGGAAAATGTGTTAACCTAATGAGAAAAATATCGCCCAATTGAAGAAAAAAGTTACACAAAACTTATAAAACTTAGGAAAATGTGTTAACCTAATGAGAAAAATATTGACCAAGTAAAGAAAAACGTACACCAAACTTCTGAAAAGTAAGAAAATTTGTTAACCAAAAGGGAAAAATATATGGGCTAAACTATGAAATATGTTGACGGAACTAAGAAAGTGTGTTAACCAAAGGGGGAAAATGTTGGTCAAAACATGAAACATCTCGACCAAGCTTATAAGTATCTCGTGTAAACTTATTAAAAAAAAAAGTAGGAACAAATATTGCTTCTGTAGTTATGTCAAACATGTCTTGAACTTTTATCTGAACAGACATTTCACAAGACATAATCATCAACGTCAACACTTTCCCTCTTTTACATTACCGAAAGTTTCAACTTATCAGTCCAGAGTATCCACTAAAGAAGCACTTATGCATACTAATCACCCAGCTCTTCACACTCTTGGTTTTTTTTTCTTTTTTTCTTTTCTAACGCAAAGTGTCTCTGTCTTTCATAGATAGCTTCACAACTTTTCTATGTAGCACCACTAACAACGCCAAACCTTCGTTTCACATGAGCTCTAAGGAAACAGCCATAACAACATTTAGGGCAATCTGTGGCTCCACCTGGGATAGTTTCAATATCATCTGAGTATTCGTCAGCAAAGATCCACTTCCCATGGCTGATATCTTCAACTTTCTATACCACAATGTCTGCTACACTAACCTTCCATTGGTCCATCTTTCAACAATACAAAGAGTGATCTCGAAGTCTAGCTAACATAACATTGCTTACTTTGTCCACCTCTATCACACTTTGTAATTTCATAGCTGCAATAGCGGCAAGTCTGCAACCAACCAACAGTGTCTGTTATGAAGTCGACCTTTCTTAAAGCCACGTCTGCCTTACTGAACCCTTGAATACCCTCTACCACATCGTCTAACCGACTTTCAACATTTCATACCAAATAACATTAACATTCTCTTTGATTACAGAACAACTGATTTTCTGCTGACTAAGCAGATTTTCCAACCCCGTGGAGATAAATCATATGCCCCTAACCTACTAGGCGCTATTCTAGACAACGAATATGGTCATCGACCAGCACCCCTAGGCAGAACTTGAAAAAACAACAGAGCTTGGGTTATTGAGACGAATGAGTTGCATTCCTTGGACTACCAGAAAGACATCAAACACAACAAACTCTTTCTTACTAACCCTAACCCTAAGTATACATCAACTAACCCTAACCCTAACCCTAACTATACAACAAACTCTTTCTTAAGAGACATAGATACAAACCAAAGTTAGAAAGGAAAAAGTTAAATTTATGTGATTACATTTTAATTAAAATTTAAAACTAATAAATCGCACTTTTATTGCGCGCTTCACTTAATATACAGATATAGGGTAAGTATAGGTATAAGTTAGGTATAGGACATATATCAAACTTACATCTTGCGCAATAAAAGTGCGATTTATTAGTTTTAAATTTTAATTAAAATGTAATCACATAAATTTAACTTTTTCCTTTCTAACTTTGGTTTGTATCTATGTCTCTTAAGAAAGAGTTTGTTGTATAGTTAGGGTTAGGGTTAGGGTTAGTTGATGTATACTTAGGGTTAGGGTTAGTAAGAAAGAGTTTGTTGTGTTTGATGTCTTTCTGGTAGTCCAAGGAATGCAACTCATTCGTCTCAATAACCCAAGCTCTGTTGTTTTTTCAAGTTCTGCCTAGGGGTGCTGGTCGATGACCATATTCGTTGTCTAGAATAGCGCCTAGTAGGTTAGGGGCATATGATTTATCTCCACGGGGTTGGAAAATCTGCTTAGTCAGCAGAAAATCAGTTGTTCTGTAATCAAAGAGAATGTTAATGTTATTTGGTATGAAATGTTGAAAGTCGGTTAGACGATGTGGTAGAGGGTATTCAAGGGTTCAGTAAGGCAGACGTGGCTTTAAGAAAGGTCGACTTCATAACAGACACTGTTGGTTAGTTGCAGACTTGCCGCTATTGCAGCTATGAAATTACAAAGTGTGATAGAGGTGGACAAAGTAAGCAATGTTATGTTAGCTAGACTTCGAGAACACTCTTTGTATTGTTGAAAGATGGACCAATGGAAGGTTAGTGTAGCAGACATTGTGGTATAGAAAGTTGAAGATATCAGCCATGGGAAGTGGATCTTTGCTGACGAATACTCAGATGATATTGAAACTATCCCAGGTGGAGCCACAGATTGCCCTAAATGTTGTTATGGCTGTTTCCTTAGAGCTCATGTGAAACGAAGGTTTGGCGTTGTTAGTGGTGCTACATAGAAAAGTTGTGAAGCTATCTATGAAAGACAGAGACACTTTGCGTTAGAAAAGAAAAAAAGAAAAAAAAACCAAGAGTGTGAAGAGCTGGGTGATTAGTATGCATAAGTGCTTCTTTAGTGGATACTCTGGACTGATAAGTTGAAACTTTCGGTAATGTAAAAGAGGGAAAGTGTTGACGTTGATGATTATGTCTTGTGAAATGTCTGTTCAGATAAAAGTTCAAGACCTGTTTGACATAACTACAGAAGCAATATTTGTTCCTACTTTTTTTTTTATAAGTTTACACGAGATACTTATAAGCTTGGTCGAGATGTTTCATGTTTTGACCAACATTTTCCCCCTTTGGTTAACACACTTTCTTAGTTCCGTCAACATATTTCATAGTTTAGCCCATATATTTTTCCCTTTTGGTTAACAAATTTTCTTACTTTTCAGAAGTTTGGTGTACGTTTTTCTTTACTTGGTCAATATTTTTCTCATTAGGTTAACACATTTTCCTAAGTTTTATAAGTTTTGTGTAACTTTTTTCTTCAATTGGGCGATATTTTTCTCATTAGGTTAACACATTTTCCTAAGTTTCATAAGTTTTGTGTAACTTTTTTCTTCACTTGGGCGATATTTTCCCCATTAGGTTAACACATTTTCCTCCTTTTCATAAGTATGGTTGAGATATTTCTTCAATTGGGCGATATTTTTCCCATTTGGTTAACAAATTTTCTTACTTTTCAGAAGTTTGGTGTATGTTTTTCTTTACTTGGTCAATATTTTTCTCATTAGGTTAACACACTTTCCTAAGTTTTATAAGTTGTGTGTAACTTTTTTCTTCAATTGGGCGATATTTTTCTCATTAGGTTAACACATTTTCCTAAGTTTTATAAGTTTTGTGTAACTTTTTTCTTCAATTGGGCGATATTTTTCTCATTAGGTTAACACATTTTCCTAAGTTTTATAAGAATGGATGAGATATTTCTTCACTTGGCCAATATTTTCCCCATTAGGTTAACACATTTTCCTCCTTTTCATAAGTATGGTTGAGATATTTATAAGATTAGTTGTAACATGTCTTTACTTGGATAATATTTTTCACATTTGGTTAATAAAGTTTCCTACATTTTAAAAGTTTGGATGCGATATTTCTTTACTTGACCAATATTTTTCATCTTTGGCTAACAAATATTCCTACTTTAGTCGACATATTTTCCTCCTTTTCATAAGTATGGTTGAGATATTTCAAAACTTGGTCAATATTTTTTCCTAATTTGGGTAATACATTTTCTTATAACGGTCGACATATTTATAAGTTTGTCCATCGTTTTGCATATTGTTTTATTTCGGTCGACATATTTCTTGATTTTACTAGCATGGTTTTCTTACTTGTTATAAATTCGGATGAGATATTTCATTACTTGGTCAATGTTTTTTCACCTTTGGCTAACAAATGTTCATACATTTTATAAGTTTGGCCGATACATCTATAAGTTTGATCGATATTTTTCCTATTTGGCTAACATGATTTCCTACTTCCCCAATATTTGTCACATTTGACGAACAATTTTCCTACTTTTCATAAGTTTGGTCGAGATATTTCCTATTTTGGTCACCTTTTTAAATTAATTTGGTTACAATTTTTCCTACTTTTTATAATGTTAGTCGAGATGTTTCTTATTTTGACCAACTGTTTTGTTAGTTTGGCTAAGAATTTTTCCTACATTTTATAAGTTGGCCGAGACGTTTCTTAATTTGGCTAACAGTTTTGTCAGTTTGGTTATCAATTTTTCCTACATTTTATAAGTTGGTCGAGATATTTCTGTATTTGGCCAACATTTTCATTAGTTTGACTAGCCTTTTTCCTATTTCTTATACGTTTGGTTGAGATATTTCTTATTTTGACCCCGAGTTTTATAAGTTTGGCTAACAAATTTTACTATATTTTTTACGTCTGGTCGATATATTTCTATATTTGGCCAACATTTTAATAATTTGGCTAACATTTTTTTCTTATTTGACTGTTGGAGTGGAACATAGAACCTGTACTTTTGTCAGGCTGTGAAATGTGGTAATGAGCCGACATATTGAAAAAACATATATTGGCATTGGAAATAGGTTTCTGCGGAAAGATGCAAAGACCCCCTTTGGCCAGGCAGAAGAATTAATGAAAGTCTAAATGTCTGCTCTGAGAAGCGATAACTTTGCTGGTCAGGACAGCGGGTACGTGATATGTCATGTTATATGAGAAGCCTAAGACTGATCCGGGGAAGCTTGTTGTGTTCACAGGTGATATTATACAGGTGATAAAAATAGCTAAACACTCGTCGGTGTATGACCCGATAGATGTTAAGTAAAAGGTACACCTCCCCCAACTGGCCTCGGTGCTCACATCTCTCCTCTATGTCTATGAGAATGGGTTAGTCGAACACAGTGATGACTTGGTTATAGTTGTGTATACTGTATTCGAAACTGCCTTGTGGTGTATAGAGGCCTTGGTAGTAGTAGTTTCGTGTTCTTTACTGTTACTTGGTGACCCTATGACGACTCGGAAATAGAAAAGCGAGAGAATGAACACCCTTTTAAACCTCCGACGCCATGTTGACGAGGGGAAGAATCACCCCCGTACATGGTGGTCATCACGAGTTAGGTCCCCTGGTTCGATCGCCAACAGAACACCGTTTTTTTTTTCTTCTGTAGTATCCCTCTTAACGATGCGTCTCGGTTGTATCCATACGCATGTGACAGATACAACGCCCTCTTTGCCCGGATGTACCCATTACCCACATGTTCATATACAGTGTGATAATATACATCTATCTTGTGCGTTATCGGTTTACTTAAACCACTCTAATACATACGAGTAGAGGTATGGAGCTTGAAACGATGAAGCAGTAGCCGTGAGCCTACAAGGAAAGACAACAATGTCTGATATGGGGTGGCTTTAAAGCGTTAGAACAAGAATCGTTGTGATGAAGGTTGCCTTTTGAAAGTTGGAATACATACTGACTAATATAAAGTTGTCAACTGTAATGAGAAATAAAAGGAGTGTTTAAGTACTACATAGAACCTGTACTTCTGTATGACTGTGAAGCGTGGTCAATTAGCAGACAAGCTGAAATGCCTCTAATGCCAGTGGCATTGTGGATTCTGAGACATATTTTTTAAAAAGTTCACTAGACAACCACATGAAACTCCCTCCAAATACTACAAGGCAACATGACAAAACATACAACGTAGCAGACACATAGATACTATACCAGCTCTGTAAGGCAACATACTTTGATAATGTAGACATAACGGCCGCTTTCTAATAATACTGCACACATCTATAAGCAGTGGTAAACCCGTATACACAGATACACAATACTTTCCTAAAGTAGACTCTAGCCATGTTCGCAGTGCAGCTATATAGAGGCATGGCTGAGTTGATGTGAAATATTTTTGGTTATTTTTACACCCGGGTGTAATAGGCGACAGTTCACAACACAGCTACGATGCGCTGACAAGGGTGCCCTTATCAACTTCACATACTGGTCAATCTATATACACCACCCAATAACATAGTACACCATCCTTTTTCAAACCTCAGGCGTTTTCAATGTCACAAGAATAACGAACTACTGATATTTAAGATCAGATTGGCACATGCTGATACTGTTTGTGATATCTCCTACTCATACCACCTGTTTTAACTAAATAAGGACACATACACCTAACTCATAAGCCCCAATCGGCAATTATGAGAAACATCGAGGATAGTGTATTGATTTTTACTGGATGTCCCGACAATAGGCGTTAATCCCTTAATCCCCTTCCAACCTTGTTATGAACCTTTATTAATATCGCGAACTATTTGCAATGGCGGAGATATAAGAAATATTATTAACCTGACTTGGTCATTACTCTGACGAGAATCCCCTGGATTAGCCGTTATGAGAATAAGTATTGATTTTTGGCAACACCTGTTGAGGTCATATTCTGAATGTTAAGTTAGCTTATATTTTGTAACTCGTAGGTACAAGGGTGAAATCTGCTGCCTGTGTTTTTCATCAGCGGTGGGACTTGTGGCCGCGACGACACCCACACCTTGATGACTGGCAATCGTACCAACGACAAAGTACCGAGATTCGAACCTATCACTTCCACAGTGTCTGGGGTACCACCTAAACATACTCCGCAACCAGCACACCACCTCTCCTATTCTAAACATAGCCGGGTTAATAACACCAGAGCTCGAAATCACAACTAAGTAACCAGATAATATCAATATTTCTTCTACCACTAGACCGCCCCACTGGGATTCGAACCCGATGATAGTGTTCTGAAGCGTTTATCTAATTACACATCCACTCACCCCACCCCTTAACAATGAATATCACAAAGTCATACCCACTAAAACCATCGACCATCTTTACTTTTTAAGGTTTTCCTTTGAAGTGTTGTAACCGGTATGATGATAGTATTTACATCCCATTAACTACAGATAATAGTAACCACCGTTATAATAAACAGTCGACCCCTTTAAAATAGACATGTAATGAAAATATCCTAGGTCTTCTGACGACCGACGCCGAAAGTATGCGTTGAATGTGTCGGTGGTATACCTCCATGCCTATATTTACCCACTTCTCCACTCGATCACCCTGGCTCTTACCAAGGAACGGGCGTAATTATCCAACCAATCCGCCCCTCGCCCACCTCTTAACAAGGATCGGAAGCAGTTATTTAGCTATTTGCACACCCACTTACCCCTTAATAGCGACCTGGAGCCTTTATCTAGCAACTCCGCTGTCTCTTAGCAAGATACCGACGCATTTACTTAGCCACTTCGCCACTCGCCCATCCCTTTAAATTGTTCGTAAGCTGTTATATAGGTACATCACCACTCACCAACCCCTTAACAACGAATACCACGAAGCCATACCCACTATAACCGTTACTACCGGCAATCTTTACTTTTTTAAGGTTTTCATTTGAAGAGTTGTAATCTACTTGATGATAGTGTTCCGAAGCAGTTATCTAACTATTCGGCTACTCAACCACCCCTTAACAACGAATAACACTAAGTCATGCCCCTTACATCCGTTACTACCGGCCATCTTTACTGTTTTAAGGTTTTCATTTGAAGAGGTGTAATCTATATGATGATAGTTTTATAAACCACTACGACCCACTACAGATCATATACACGCCATATATACCTTTTTACTTATTATAATTTTCATATGACACCCGGCGCGGTTCGAGACTTCCACCCACCTAACCCCACCACAGTACTCGTCAATAACCGACTAGTGATCACTCAGCAATGACTGGCCAAGTGGCTACTACAAGACTCTGTCTTACTGGATTCGACCGCCGCCCGCGCTCGCCGCCCGCGCCCGCCCCTCTGCTCGCTCGTCCGCCCCGCTCGCCTATGATTGTCTTTTAATTTAATTTTATTTTACAATTATTTAAAATATTATACACAAACTCAGTTATCTGCTCTTAGAAAAACACGTCTTTTATTAGAATTATCGACCCTTACATATGACCTAAATACCCTACCCTACCCTACCCTACTCAACCCAACCCAGCTCCGAGACCGAAAAGGATTGGGGTCAATCCTTAGAGGTCAATCCTGAAATAATAATCAAATAGGACGTAAGATACTACTCATGTGTTGCGGGTACACACGGCCAAATAAACGTTTGTCTCCAACCTTGACTTTCAGCCGCGGTAGCGCATTTGCTAGCACGCCAGCCTGAGGGCCCGGCGTTCATGTGTTCGAATCCCCCATCGTTATAGATATTTTACAAATTACAGGTTGAAGTGCTAATAGAGAAAAAAACCGCCCGACCAAGGACCGGTCTTTATCAGGACCAGCATAAGGCAGAAAGAAAATAACTTTATCCGACGAACAGAGCGGAACCAATAAAACCATTAGGGATTAAGACTAACAGTCCACACAACCACGGATCTCAACAATAACCACCGCTGAGGAAGCAGATTAGACGAGACCGAATTTGGATCTTTTTTTTTTCTCGAAAATTGGCATTAGGTTGACCCTAAAATGGATACCAGGCAATAGAGGCGATAAAAGTCTATGCAAATATATATGCTGGGGAAAATAGCAAGTGAAATACATTTGTAGGTGTTGATCGGCACTCGGAGAAGTAGAGGAAACAAGTAGACATTAAAAGACACATTAGAAAACATAAACCGTGATCACACAGTGTTGACTGTTTGGATATTTATAAAATGGGAACAAACAATATTGTAGTTCTTACCATCCCCCGTCGGCGTCTGTCGATTCCTCACACATTTTCTACATTTCTAAAATTAGTTTCACTGTATAGGGAAATAAGATCTGTAGAAATTATACACCCCTGTCGCTGTGGAAATGTGGTTTCTGAGGAAAATGCAAAGAATACCATGGACAGACAGAAAAACCAATGAACTAGTCCTTCAAGAAACAAATGAAGATCGTAAACTGATTAGTCATTAGACGTAGACAGTCAAAATTTTTAGGGCATGTTATGAGAAGAAATTACTTGGAGAACTTGGTGACAACTGGCAAGATCGAAGGGAGGAGACCAAGGGGAAGACCGAGAAGTAAATACCTGGATGGCAAAGGCCACATAGCATGGTCGAGACAGGAACACGGAGCTGATCCACGACTCTGGTGATCGAGTGAGATGGCAGAACATGACCGCCCACGCTTATCGGCATGGCTCATGATAGATGGATGGTCGCATACCACTCTTAATAGGCTAGTAATGACCTGCTTCATTATCAAACTTAATAGCAGCTTGCTGTTTCCAATATATGTTTTTTTACAAGTCTAAGACTTTTCCCATAAATTTGTAGTCTGCAAGCATCTTCACCATGCTGACTTGTCTTATTGTATCGAAAGGCTGCGTGTACTCAATGAAGCAAAGATATAGGTCTTTGTTTACACCTATCGAACATTCAATTAATGTTCTCAGCATATACACAGCATTTACTGTACTCTTGCCTTCTACAAACCCACATTGTTCTTCTCCTATTTCGGGTTGTATTCATTGTCTTCCGAACTCGTTGCATGATGATTCTTAGCAAAATCTTCGTGATGTGGCTCATTATACTAATTGTTCGATGTTGATCACATTCCAAGGCTCCAGATTTTTTCAGGCTTGCAATAAATGTAGATTGACATAATTCTAGAGGTTAATAATATATCCAGTATCATATAATGTGCTCAGCAGTGTTAACTTATCGTTCAGAAACAAATGTTAAAATACTAAACGTAAAATTGGTTAAATGATCATCCTGGAGTTGATGACGGCGTCCCGCAAAGGAAACGCAACATTTTTAAATTTTATTAGACAAATAGATACAATATCTAGATGACCACATGGCTTAATCGAGCTTAATCGACACAGACTTGCTCCAAGATACTGGTGATTGTGTGAAATCGCGAACCGTGACCGCCCACGCCCGTTGGCTTGGCACGAGATGATGATGGTAAAATTAACACCACGTCATTTGCGGGAAAACCCAAAACTGACGGCCTAATATGGTCGATAAACTAAGGGAAGGCGAGGGTAAAACTGTAGCCTTGGAAATATTTATTTTCGCATATCCTTTACAGGACATCGATGTCAACATCAGCATCTTTCAGCTGATCGTTGATTTCTTGACAGATTACGCTCAATAGTATGTGGTGATATTGACAAATAAAAATCACAAAAGTTAGTTGCATATCCTTTACAGGAAGTCGTAGTCAACCCCATCATTTTTGGCTGTTTGTGATTTCTTGGCAAGGTTACGTTCAGTAGTTTGCCATTGTTTTCTGAACAACCGGCCCTCATACTATTGTATAAAAACAAAGCAAGGTGGTCTTCTGCCAAATCCCCCGCAGCTGTGCTTCGAACGCGGTATCTGGGATTACTAATTGGTTCCGTAACCCATTCGCCACGGAGCTATTGACAAATAATAGGATAATAAAGACGGGAGAATAAAACAAGAAGGTATTACAACACGAATTCCAAGAAAATATTCATCATCATCAAGTAGGATTAATCATCATCATCATCATCATCGTCATAATCCTCATCATCGTGTAGCATAATAATCGTCACCATCATCGTCGTCGTTGTGGTAAATATGTAGCACTCATGACCATCATGTAGCATTCGTCATCGTCACCATCATTATGCAACATTCATCATCATCATCCTTATGTTGCATTCATCATCACCACAATCACTGTCCTTATGTAGCATTAATCATCATCATCGTCCTTATGTAGCATTAATCATCATCATCGTCGTCCTTATGTAGCATTAATCATCATCATCGTCCTTATGTAGCATTAATCATCATCATCGTCCTTATGTAGCATTAATCATCATCTTTATGTAGCATTAATCATCATCTTTATGTAGCATTAATCATAATCATCGTCCTTATGTAGCATTAATCATCATCATCGTCCTTATGTAGCATTAATCATCATCATCGTCCTTATGTAGCATTAATCATCATCATCGTCCTTATGTAGCATTAATCATCATCATCGTCCCTATGTAGCATTCATCATCATTGTCCTTATGTAGCATTAATCATCATCATCGTCCTTATGTAGCATTAATCATCATCATCGTCCTTATGTAGCATTAATCATCACCATCGTCCTTATGTAGCATTCATCATCACCACAATCATGGTTCAAATGTAGCATTCATCATCACCACAATCACGGTTCTTATGTAGCATTCATTATCACCATCGTCCGCATGTAGCATTCATCATCACTATAATCGTGGTCCTTATGAAGAAAGCGAGCAAGAGTTACAAAACCCAGTGGAACAAGTAAACAGGCATAGTGCAGAATGTGGCTTAGATATTAACATCCTATTAAACCACCAGCCCGCACAGGTACACTATGCATAATACCATCGCCAGAATGCCAACATAAAAGTCCTCCACGAAAGATACAGTTCATATTCGATGGAAGTGGCAGTCACTAGAAAACCAGCAGCCACACATTACTGCATAAGGCAAACCAGTCTGCTTTGCGACAAAGCCAGTCGCCATTTTACCCGAACATGCAGTTCACGCTACAAACAACCACGGACAGATGTAAAAGCATTTCACTGTACATAATGCCGTCGCCAGAATGCCAACACAAAAGTCCTCCACTAAAAATACAGTTCATCGGATGTAAAAGCATTTCACACGAAATTCACAGCTCACAGTGTCACGCCACGCACTCAACTCAGTAGCAGGGCGACTGAACCATACACTTCCAGTCCAACATTAGGAAACTACGAATGCAAACTATAGCCATGAGTATAAACACTCCAGAGGTCTTAACCGTTTAAATGCTTATCCTCCTTGTTGGGGAACGGAAGTCTTGTTGTTTCATGGAAACAAAAACAATTAATTTCAGTGGGTCTAGAAAAACTGGGAATGAAAAAAAAAAAAAAGAGTTGATGAAAGAAACAAAAAAAAAAGCAAGTGAAATATTTCGGCCACGTTAAAAGACATAATACCCTTATAAAAACCATACTGGAGGGTAAGCAAGCAAGAAGCAGATAACGATGCAAGTGGAAAGATAACATTAAGAGATGGATGAGCATCACTCTGACAGAATGTACAGTCAGGGCTATAATTTTCAAATGTCTACATTATCAAGTATCAACCGTGACCTCTGCTGTCTGCTTGTTGTTTCTAGAAGTCTGCTGCTAGGTCTATCAGAGACAACCCATCCTACAAGTTCCTGCCATGTTCATTTGTTATGCTTCGCAACGTGCTCTGTTGTCTCATGAGTTGGAGTCTGTGGCTTATGGGTAGGGAACACAGTTTCACCATTCCCCAGATCCCGGGTTCAAGGACTGGCACAGGCAAGTTGGAAACAGATTGCTTTGCATTGATTTTCACAATGATATGATTGTCAGCTGCTCAATAAGCAATGGCAAGCTTCTGAACTTAAAATTGCTATAAAATCACACAAAGCTAATAAAAATGCTGGGATTGACTGCAACGTCATACAAAAGACATTGCAATATATTTTTAGCTCAGTTATCAAAATGGATATATATATATATATATATATATATATATATATATATATATATATATATATATATATATATATATATATATATATATATATATATATATTCCTTCACTAATTTCTGTTGCAATCTGCTGCACTCTGTGACATGGTAAAGTAATTTTGCTCTGAGATGCCATTATTGAGAAACATTAGAACAGAAATGAGATTCCTGAGAAGAATACTCAATGTATCGAGAAGAGAGACAATAAGAAATGATAACATCGGGACTAAAGTGGGGGTTATAGTAGCGATATGTAATTAGAAAACACAAGTGAAATGGTTCAACTAGCAACTGACAGTATACTACAACAAACAATGATGTACAGACCAAGGAACCAGAAGAGGAGACCAACCATGTAAATGATGGACAGAGGGAATAACAGAGTCTATGGAAATCTCAATATGCAACGAACTCTCCTGCTGTTTATTCTCGACACCGTAAGGTAAAAGAGGAACAAGGTTACAAGATGAGATGAGATGCTCTTCTTATTGTTTACTTCAAGAATCAATATATCCCCTCTTTGTGATCAGATTATTCTGCATCATGTTCATTTGCATCATGTTCATTTGCATCATGCTTTGAAAACGATTCTTAAACGGTCCAGATTTATGCAGGCAAATTTGTGAAACATAGCTAAAATCAATCAGTATTATTAACAGATCTGAAATCAAGACAAAATAACAGTCACACTTCTTAGAAGAAGAAGTACAAAGTAAAGGATCCTTCTACATCTCTTACGGCACATTGGCAATTGGTGCTAGACAGATATATTTTGAAAAGCAATCGGCGCTTGCTTAGTGATGTGTTCAATATAACCCCTTTACTTCCTAAGATATTTTACTGGTCCCCATTCATTTTGGTTGATTTGCAAGCTCAGGTCAATCTGTAAAACTCCACCCTGATACTGATTCAAACCCACGATAACACATTTGGCAGCTGAGTATCTAGCCACTATACCACCACAACTCCCTCTAACAAGAGTAACATAAAATAATGATGACTTATAATTATGAAAGTAGTGATTTATTAGTATATTTTTGGGGAGTCTGGGTTTGTACATGTTAACAACATTAAACAGATATAATTTCAAAATCAAATCAGTATTGCTGTGTTGATCAGAAACATGGATAACAAGAAAAAATTGACTAATACAATTACAAACATTCAATAATTGATGCCTGCACAGATTAGACAGACTAAAATGATGTGACAGAATAAACTTCTTCTTCTTATTTGTATTAAGTGATCAACATTTGCTATGCATCTATTCCAGTATAGGTCAATAACAGGAAACAGAACAACTAATGTGAATAGACTTATGCAAATTAAGAGGGCTTAGATCTTTCATTCCCAATATGGTGTCCAAAAAAGGCGAGCGGCTGCTGCCAAGATGGTACTGAAGTTCGAATAAAAACACAAAATATAATTTCTGTCGTTTCATCAATTTTATTTTATAAAAAAGTTTTCTAAATCATTGACAAAGACTTCATTTGAAACGTTTGTCTGTATATGTCTATGATTTTCTATTTCTCAAGCCTCATGGTCATATTGTATGTTTTATTTTTAACTCTTTCACTGCCAGGAAGTTGCACATAAAAATGTTCATGTTTTTCATTAAATAATTCCAAGAAAGCATACTACTGCATGTCACATGTGTTGTAGGAAAGTAAAGAGAATGGAGGTTGCCACTGGAGCAGGCAGACTTCTTTACTACAGTTAGTCAACAGATCATTCTCATTACACACTGAACTATTAGTGCATGACCGCTCAGATCCTAATATCTCCCTCAGCATATAGCGACTGACTATACCAGTTCTTCTTTGGCCTCCTATATGGTGTTCTTGTCTAATTTCACAGCGTTTGAGATGATGTTCTTGCAGTCTGAAAGTTGTAGAATAGCATCCATCCCTTGAGTCATTTACTTGACCTGCCTCCTTGAGGGTGTTCAGACTGCCATCCTGGTCCATTGCTCATACCCTTCCAACTTGAGCCAAGACCGCAAACCTATCTGCTCGTTCATTTCACCCTACACCCACATTCCCAGGCAAAAAAATAAAACATTAAAAACAATGTTCCCCTTTGTGAATATAAATACAGAAGCCACACACAATATGTTGCAGGCTTTATTTCCTGGTACATTTCGCTGCATCTTGTCAAGGATTGAGGCCTTAGCAATTAGGCAGTTCCAGCCAGTTTTATGCAAGCAGAAAGAGTTTATGTTAAATTTGAAATTATGTGGGCATAACAGATGCTCTGCATTCGAACTATAACTGTGACTATATGTTTTACATTTTTCAGCTAGAGTATTATCTATTTATTCACTTTATATAATATATAACTCTGTATTATGCACTTGACGAGATGCAACAAAATATGCCAGGCAATAAATCGTGCAACATATCGTTTGTGGCTTCTGTGTATAAACAGATGTTAGTCAAACGTGACCTCCTCAGAGATTCAAGCCATTGCCTTCTGACCCATCCCATCTTGATCGTCTTGATACTCATGGAATCACTGAGATAACATTGGTGAGTGAATGAACAGTTGTCTCTTCTGTCATGCTATTGTCTTTGTTACTGCCATATTTTAGTGTGCTCAGATGAAACACAGAAAGCAGAAAAGTTCACAATCTTTATCCTTGATGGCATATTTTCTCAGAGGGTAAAGGCGCCTTTCCTCAGCTCCTTCTTTCTCTTAAAGGGTAACTCATGTGTGAGAGACAAATCATGGCCCTGGTCTTCTCCTGTCGGAGATCCTTTGGCTTGTGGGCTTTCTTGTGGTAACATTTACACAATTTGTCCTTCCATGTCTGTTTGATGACTGTGTGCACCCTGGTAATAGACTTTCGTACTAAGTAGATCTTGCCCGTTTTATCTGACTTTATTGCTTTGTTTTTCTTATTTATTGATAAGCCTCAGTCGAACGTTAGTCTGTATCTGTGTGTGATCCTGTCACTTTAGCCACATGCAAGATCTGTGTGTGAGCCTGTCACTTTAGCCACATGCACGATCTGTGTGTGAACCTGTCAATTTAGCCACATACACGATCTGTGCTGGCTTGGCACTGAAGGTGTTTAAAGATAAGGAACAGATGTTTGTGTTCATGGAACATATGTTGAGAAAACCTAAAACCTCCTGAAACTTAAAGAGTTAACAATAATTACATAATTTATATAATAAACTATAATGGCATTAAACCAAGACCACTTTTCTAGATGATCACAACATTTAAAGTACAGTAGTTGATGTTTGTACAATATGCATCAAAGAGGACACACAAACATTGACACAGGGGAAATAATATATCTTTGGTTGTGTTTAGTATGTATGATTTACCTCCCTAGTCCAGAGTTTCTTCAAGGCTGAAGGCACATGGGTGGGTAAAACAAAAAGTCGAAGTGGCCAAAACATTATAATAGATGTCTTATTTCTAAAAAATGAAAAATTTCAATGTTTTGAGCATTCTTACAATAGGTAAACAATTGTAAGTATAACATGAATGATCTATTTTATGTGCGTTACAAACGTAAACAAAATCACAAATACTGAAGCATTGGACAAGACTGGGTTGTGTGACAGTTAGGAATATGCTCAGTCTTCATAGACTTAGATGGATAGGACACATTAGGAGGATGGACAATGGTGGAATACCAAAGGACATATTTTTTAGTGAATTACAGATGTGTAAAAGATCTCGGGGACTGCCTGTGCTAGGGTACGAAGATGTGTCTAAGCTGGACATGATTGATACAGGCATTGATATTGCACCTTTGGAGTGGGAAAAGATCAGAAATGTAATAAAGATAAAGGAAAAATATTATTGCAGATAAGCCACACACCGAGTGTGTGAGACGTCAGATGGTGCGTGGTAGTGGAAATTATCATGTGTTCACATGCATCCATTATGGACGAACATTTACCGCATGAATTGGTCTGATCAGTCACATTAACAAATGCCATGGGTTGTAATTATGTCTTTTGTTTTTAAGTATAATAAAACAGACTCTCATCTGTCAAGATGGCCAGGTGCCAGTTAGTTATACATGTTTGAGTGATAGTAAATAAAAATCCTGTTTACACACCTAAGGCCCATTTTGCACATGCAACTAGACCCATATTTGTGATATGTGAATGATAAATGAACAGCACACTTATGGTCTAGTCTATTGTGTAACATGAAGTGGGGATTGTGGACACCAGATATAATTATCACTTTAACATCTTTAGAATAAATTACATGCCATTTGTGTGTTGATACATATTTTAATATTAAGCAAATTCTCAAGACAAAGCCTCAAAATGGAGCAGCTGTATGTAATTATTTTAACATGACGAAACTTCAAATGTCAGTTCATGTTGTATAGCTAAAAAACAACAAGACAAAACAGCACACAATAAATATGCTATTATAAAATAGTTCATTCATTGAATTTAAGTTACCTTCTATTCTCCGTAATTGGCACGTGGGTGCAATGTTAGGAGGCTAAGCTAATAATGTCATGAAATGAATGTGGTCGGAAGAGGGTTCACTGCTTGTGCTTAAAAAAGTCACATAAAAGTCTACAGGGTTGACTTTATTGCACCAGGTTTTTATCCCATATGGCTCAGTCTCTTTCCACAGTGAACTGCCGAAAACGTCACACAAAGTACAAAATACGTAGCTCCAGCGATGACCCCCAGGAGTCTCTGGGGAAAAAAACGCACTCGTGAATCGAAGGGCGTGGCTCGGGATCGAACCCACAACCTTTGGAGCCTGAGTCAGACGGCTTGACCACTTCGCCACAGAGACTCCTGATGCTTGTGCTTACTATCTGTTAAGTGAGGTAAAGACTGGCCAGCTATTCCTCTGTGCATTCAGGCCTATAAAATTTTCACTTCACAAACTCACACCAGGTTCCTGTTTTTGTAAAAGTGAAAGGGAAATGTGTAAGATCAAAATGTAGGTCAGTATGGACAAATAAATAAGAATGTATGTTCTTAAACATCCAGTGTGCTGATGCCGAGGTAAGGGGTTCAACCCCTACACCGAACAGTTGGAATAAAATGTTGACCTATCGTCCTTGACTTGGGGACGTTAATTACAAGTACCTCTGAAGTCAGAGTGGGTTCACCTATAGGTTAAAGCTAATCTGTTTTCTAATCTGAGTACTACTAATGATTACATTTGTTTTCATGAATACTACTAATGATTACATCTGTTTTCGTGAATACCACTAGTGATTACATCTGTTTTCGTAAATACTAACCATGATTAGATATCTTTTCGTGAATACTAATAGTGATTACATCTGTTTTCATGAGTACCACTAGTGATTACACCTGCATCCATGACTTAGGGGTTAGTGAATGCAGTTTCGTAATTTCCCCCCAAAATGGGGTCAAGGGTTCGAAATTAACCCCAGGCGATTTGGGAGCAGACTGCTTTGCGCTGATTTTAATGGTATGAGCTTTGGCTGTTCAGAAATCAATGGCAAACTACTAATATAAAATTGCCTAGTGAATCACCAAAAAAATCACAAACAGGCAATAAATGGTGGGGTGAAAGGTCATGCAACTAACATTTTTGGGAAACTAGTTGTTACAATATAGTCCTGATTTTCTCCTGTTATCAGTTGTTATAATGAAATAGTAATGGGCAACTGATGATACAAATGAAAACAAGTGGTTTAAAGAGCAGAGAAAGAAATAGAAAATTTGGAAACAGGTAAGCAAAGCACAATCAAATTAATCAATCTCTAGAAATCTCTGGTAAATAAACAAGGGAAGATATTAACAGGCTATTAACAATAACTGAAAACATACAGAGTCAATTCTTTAATAAGAATAGATGAATATAATAAGGTAAAGAGAGTTCGAAGGCAGATACTGCTGTTGGGGTGGAAAGTTTTAGGCCTTCACATTTTCTAGGCCATGACATATGAAGTGGGGTGGGGAGTTCCATGCCTTATCCCTTTTTTCCCCCCTAATAATTCGTGGAAAATTCTAAAAATTGTCTGGTGCCAACTGTTATGAGGCTCGGTCAACTTGAGTCATCCTGGTTGAAAAAAATAATCCTGCCGCAGCTGGTCAACCCACGTCATACTGGTCACTGCCACTGCTGGTCAACTCAAGCCATTCTGGTCAGAAAAATAATCCTGCCACAGCTGGTCAACTCAAACCATACTGGTCAGAAAAATAATCCTGCCACTGCTGGTCAACTCAAGCCATAATGGTCAGAAAAATAATCCTGCCACAGCTGGTCACCTCAAGTCATACTGGTCACTGCCACAACTGGTCAACTCAAGCCATACTGGTCAGAAAAATAATCCTGCCACAGCTGGTCAATACAAGCCATACTGGTCAGAAAATTAATCCTGCCACAGCTGGTCAACTCAAGTCATACTGGTCGCTGCCACAGCTGGTCAACTCAAGCCATACTGGTCAGAAAAATAATCCTGCCACAGCTGGTAAACTCAAGCTATACTGGTCAGAAAATTAATCCTGCCACTGCTGGTCAATTCAAGCCATATGGTCGCTGCCACAGCTGGTTAACTCAAGCCATACTGGTTGCTGCCACAGCTGGTTAACTCAAGCCATACTGGTCAGAAAAATAATGCTGGCTTTCTGGGGACTGAACCCACTATAACTCCAGAAAAAATAGCAATTCTCTGCTATATAAATGTTTAGAAATGTGCATATGTTTGTTTCATGTCTGGCATTATCTATTGATCTATGCAGGTTGTTTATCATTCTCAGTTATGTAAATGTTTAGAAATGTGTATATGTTAGTTTCATGTCTGGCATTATCTGTTGATCTATGCAGGTTGTTTATCATTCTCAGTTATATAAATGTTTAGAAATGTGTATATGTTTGTTTCATGTCTGGCATTATCTGTTGATCTATGCAGGTTGTTTATCATTCTCAGTTCCAGAAGGTAGCACCAAAATCACATGTTTATTGATTTCATAGGGGCCAAATATACATGTTGTAAAACAACATATTGTCAGATATTTTAGTATTTTCTGACTAAATTTTTAGAAGTACAATCAAACATGACATGTCTGTTATGCATAAAAAAACAGCCACTCACATATAGTTCATTACTTGAAATGAACGATTTAAATGTAGGCCAAATTGTTACATCCTCTATAGGTGGTGCAAATTGTGAAATTTGCAAAGTAGTGGGCTGTAAGGGCAACACCCAGGCAAAATTGTTAGGAAAGAACACTTATCCATGGGTAGATAGGGCCCATTACCTTGGATGAAATTTGTTTAGAGGAAGGACATCTTATACAAATGCATGCTGACATTTGACAAACTGACCTCTGTGCTAGAAGAACAAAGGTTAAATGAGATTTGGATTAAATTCATTGCACTGGGTGATACCCCATCTGGTTCTGCCTAGGAATGGCAAGCCACCCACTGAAAGCATTGCACAAAGTGCAAACTTGGTGGCTCCAGCAATGACCCTCAAGTGGTCTCAGTAAAAGTTGTGCTCATAATTCCGAAAATGAATCTACAACCTTCAGAGCATGAGACAAATGACATTTTGAGCATGAGACAAATGACATTTTGACTATGGAAACCTCCATTGATCTCTGAATTAGAGAGATGCATAATAAGAAGTCAGAAGCCTTGTAACGTAGTAGCTAGACACTCGCCTGCTGGGCGGATTCAGATTTATATACATTGATCTGAGCTCCCAGGTTGATGCAGTCTAAAATGGGTATCAAGAAATGTCTTGGGATGTAAAGGCAGCTGCCGCGGTACTGACTACATTACCCATCGAGTGTTGATTTCTCTATAAAAATATGTAGACACCAGGTACTTAATGTGTCTCAAGGTATGTAGAAGGGTCATTTGCTTTTTTGTTTTTTATATTTTATTAATCAGAAAGAGAATAGGAATGGCCAAAAATGTTTTCAACAACATGAAATCAGTATTAACATTTAGAGAGATTAACAACACATTAATAATGAGAATGATCAAATGCTATGTATATTAAACATTACTGTATGATGCGCCTGGACATTTATAATGTTGAATAGAGGCTCCGGAGATGTGGATATGCAGAAGTATATGTTGTATTTTATGGAAACAAAAATTATCAAATACAGAAGTTCTGGAAAATTGGGAATGAAATAAGAGTTGATGAAAGAAATAAAAGAGGCAAGTGAAATATTTCGGCCACGTTAAATGACAAAACATTCTTATAAAAACATGACAGGAGGATAAATGTTGAAAGCAAACAAGCAAGAGGTAGACAATGATATAATTGGGAAGATAACATCTTAGATGGACAAACCACAGTCTGACAGAATGTACAATCAAGACGAGAAACAGACAGTGTTGGATATCCATTGCAACTGACCTTCAATGTGGAGACGGCACCTGATTGATTGATTGAAACTAGGTCAATCCCAAATCCATGCTATCATAAAAATTATCCACCATTGCTTGGGATTAAAACTGAACCACCGTCTTGATATGAAGATACACTATCCGCTATGCCACAGCATCTCATACTGTTTGTAAGCATTAGGATATTAATACCAACAGTCACAAACAGTCATGATTTATTTCTTTATTGTCATAAAACAAACACCACTGAAACAAATTAATGAATAGCAAGAGCTGTATTGACATCAAAATCAAGGCATGGCTGAGGGGAAGAATCTGGCACTTTTTAAATACCAATCACCAGTAACACTCATTCATTCAACAGCTTGAATATACCTGGCCCTTGACAACAAAACTATTAATATAATATTAATACAAAACTCAAAGTTAACATTTGGAAGTTTAAGAGTGCTTGCTCTTAAACTTCCTGTGAACTGATGGCGAGGTAGGAGTTCTCGCCCTACACTGTTCAGTTGGACTTAAACACTGACTTCTCATTTTTGACTTGGGGCATAAATTACAAGTATCTCAGAAGTTGGAGTGGGTTTGTCTGATGCCAGGGGACACTGGTATTAGGGAAAGTTAAAATTGGTCCAGTGTGGACCATGCTCGAGTTGAAAGTGAGCGAACAAAACAAAACAAAGTTAACATTAGAGTTTTATTAACATCACCGTTAAAATTAGATATAAACCACCAAATTCTTGTATGTACCTGATTATGTGAAGAAACTCTTAACATGAAACATTTCTGCAAACTATGTACATATGTATGTACAGTACACAAGTGCCATTTCTCACAAATATTAGCAGAATCCAAAGCCCAGTTAAAGCTGTCTTATATTCTGTGTGATCAAAAAAAGTATTCTTACATAAACATATAGTAATTTACACACAAATCATATCAAAATATACAGGATATATTTTTCTCTTGTTTACCATTATTGCAAACATACAAAATAATATATGCGAGTAACTTTATCTCCAATAAAGTAATGGAAACAAGTTATTTCTTATAAACCAACATTAATTTGTTGATAAATTATTTAATGAGAATTGTACAGCAATGATAATGTGGACACTTAATCTGTGCTTACATTTAGCTCTTCTAGCTCTTTATCGTATTTCAGACATTCACAAATTTAAAACAATGTTTTCCCTAAGTTAATTTAAACATGGAAGTCATAAACAATACCTGACGAGATGCAGTGACATATGCCAAGCAAGAAATTGTGCAATACATTGTTTTTGACTTTCACATTTAAATGCACAAATTTACTTACAAGGTTCGAAGTGGCTTAGAGATGTGATGTCCCACTTAAATTGGAAAATTGGAACATATTTGGTTCAACTCAAGGCATGGGCTGTGCCAATTTCACTAAAAATAAGAAAATGGTATATCCCCCTGACCTTGAGTGGCAGATCAGATATCCAGCTTTCTTGAACAAAAGAGATCACTCACAGGACCCATGTGCATTAAACAAAAAATCCCTTGCGGATTAAAAATTTAAAAAAAGCTGTCCCCATTGGCTACGGCCCAGGCTACATTTCAAAATTGGAAAAAAATATTTATAGCATGTGTGATTCTGGTTTATACATTTGGATAATCACCAGTGTTACAGAGGTAATGCACTGTGCCAAGAGACTCTGTATGATCTGCAGGAGGAGACTAAAGTATGTATGGAGATAACCATGTGTAATGAAAGTTATCTTTTATCAAAAAACTTTAACCAAAAAAATCACAAATTTATGTTTGGTTAGTACATTTGTTTATCATCTGGCATAGTTCTTGTCTTCTGTTCTATTCACTGGTTGTGAATAAAATTAGTGGAACTGCGGTAAAACTTTAGAAATATAAACAATATAGAATAATTTGAATTAATGCAACTTTACAGAAAACAGTTATGGAAAACAAAAGGCGTTGCGTTGACGAGCCTTCATCAGCAAACAAATACAAAAAACACAACATATGAACACGAGGAAGACACCACTGTTTGACTACATTAAGCCATAATAACTGAATGAGAAAAATGGAAGGATAGAAATACTGAGAACAATGAAAAGAAAAGGAAAAAATTGAACAAAATGTGCTACTTATCTTAAGATAACTCGCTGCAACGTCAACGTCCTTTGTTTTTCATAATTGTGTTCTGTGTAAAGCTGCATTACTTTGTGTTGTGTTAATATTGTCAGTGGTTAGATTAACTGCATGGCTTTGTTACTACAGTAATTACCTGTGCCACAATCCAGTTGTTCATTTTTCTTGTTGTGGCCAAGAAATTACTCTAGCTCCTAGTCAAGACTGTTACTACTTCAATCATATCATCTTGTTCCTCTTATAACTTGCAGTATCAAGGTGAAGCAAGAACAGCAGGAGAGTGCCTGTTTATAGGCTTCATATATCAAGATTCCCATGGACTCTGTTATTCCCTCTGTACATCGGTTACATGGTCAACCTCTTCTGGTCCCATTTGGTCAGTACATCATTGCTTGTTGTGGTATACTGCCAGTTGATAGCCTAGTTATGTGGCCACACCAGTTCACCTGCTGTTTTCTAATGGAATCTAGCACAGCTATTACTCCCACTTTAGTCCTTTACTTCAATCTAATACTTAAATAGGACAGAATACGTCCAGATGTTTAGTACATCTTTCTACATTTTAAAAAAGTTTGTCTTTTTATTTCTGAGTCAGCGTTTGTGACTTAGAGGTCGTGAACTGGATTCGATGGTTTGAAGTCAGCTGCAGGCAATTTTGTAGCAGGTTGTTTTGTACTGATTTCAATGATGTTTGTGCCGGCCGTTAAGAAAGTTATGGCAAACTATTGAATGTAAAATTGCCTAGCAAATCACAAACATGCAATAAATACTGGGAATCCCAAATGGTATCGATACTGTGGTGATAATAAATGCTGAGGTTCATTGCAACATCCTGCAGAATGACATGCAACTAATTTTTCAAAAATTCCTTCCCGACTTAATATGCCTCATTAACAATTTTCTATTCAACTCTTCAACTTCAAGGTAGTCCCATAGCAGAAAATGTCATTGGGGTGACAAGCAATAGGCCTTCAAATATTCTAGGTCATGAAGTACAGGGTGTATTTTTAATGACCCTACCATGTTTGAAAATATTGACGGTCTAAGTTTTGTATTTACCTATTATGTTGCATGAACTTCACATAGGGTAAATACAAAACTTGGACTGGCAATATTTTCAAACATTGCATAGTCATTAAAAATACACCCTATACGAGGTGGGTAGCCAGTTCCCTTTCTCTTCATCTTTCCTTCCCAGAAAATTCTGAAAATTATAAATGGAAAAGTCAAGGACACCTTGTCATGCCTTAAGGTGCATCAGGCATATGGTGCCCGAGCCATATTTCTTATGGAAGAAGAATCAGCACTTGGCGGGTGATGAGGTCAGTATCATTCTGGCACTTTTACTTCCCAGGACATTCCTGAAACCCATTTTAGACTGGGTCGATCTGAGAGCCCAGGTCCATTTTGAAAAAATCAAAATCATCCAGCTGGGGATAAAACCCATGACCTCCTGGTCAGCAGGCGAGTATCTAGCGACTATGCCACCGAGGCTCCCTTATTTTTTATGCGTCTGAATGTTATAGTAATGTACTTTAAACATAACACATTTGACTTTTGCAAATTCCTATCTTTCAGCCACAGAACAAACAAGCACTTGTATCATAATGTTTTGACAAATGATTTCTCAAATATATGCTTTATGATTATTTTATTTTACTTCAACATAAAATATTGTAAATAAATTACATCACACATCGTATACCAAACAGCCCCAAAAGAAAAATCCTCAAGAATCAACTTTGGCCATAAAGCTACAAATTTATCTTGCATTGATATACAAATAAGCAAATTATATAAGATCCGATTCTACTGAACACATTTAATTAGTTATGAATTTAACAAGCATATGTCACACAACCAGAATAATGATGCAAATTGCAATGATCTGTGCAAATGGAAAGCGTTACATCTTCTGTATTGTCTTTGAGAAGTCAGATTTAAAGCACATAACTCATGTAAGTTAGTTCTTAATTTGGTTAGCAACGTTAGCATGTTATCAGCTGCTATTAGCATTATTTTTTCAGACCTGAATTATTCCATTTTCAGAAAAGAACTGTGCTGTTATTTTCATGACCTTGAAATGTCTCAAAGGCCGAAATTTCAGAACAGTATTCTTTAGTGATTAATACTTTTATAAATATCAATAATAGCAGATTCATAACCTAATCCAGTTGCTTTATTTAGAAAAAAAAAGACATGCCCGTAAGCAGGAATCTGCTATGGTTGTGTCATGTGATAGGGTCAACACATTTTGTAGGTCTGAATGTACGGAGGAATACATGGCCGATCTTTTCCTCTGTTAGCAGACAAAGAACGCAGGCACTGCTACTAATGATAATTATATAACAACTAGGAGGCTTCAAATGAAAACCTTAAATATTTTTTGACTTATTTGAGTTGTCCAAACAGGTGGAAATCACTTGGGGCTAGGTCTGGCGGGTACGAGTCATGAGGTACACACTGAAAGTGGAGGTTTACAAGGATTTCAACCGCTGCTGCAGGGGCAGTATGGCGTCGGGGATTGTCATGTTGCAAAAGGACACCTTTACTCAGAAGTCCACATCATTTGGATTTGGTTGCGGGTCAAAACTTCCTACTCCACTCATACACTTGCTGGACTGATAGGCATGCATTACCATCCTGGATCTTCATTCACTGATGAATTACTATAGGTTTCACCCCTTCACTAATTAAAAAAAAATGGATAACAGAATGCTGCTCCTGTTGGGTGCATGTCAAAAGTGTGGTGGCCATCTATAAACTGTCCTTATGATGTCACTGTGTTCATCTGCACTGTGATGTCATGTGTATAACACTCTTGACATCTTTAACAACAATATTGACAGGTTACAAGACAATGACATGGTTATCGTAATTTCTATCATACTGTTAAGGTTTTCATTTGAAGCCCCCTTGTATGATTTAAGAACATTAATTGATTAATACAATTTTGTAGCACGTGTACAGTTTCCATATGCATTTATGTTATCAAACTAGAAATTCAGAAACAAATAACAATCTGGCAATACAATCATCAAGCAGAAGTACATATAGACTTTTTGGCACCGGTAATATAAAAAATGGAACCACCAACAATAATTCCTCTATGTTTTTAAAGGAATCAATAGTAGTTTTGATGATAAATAATACATTTCAGAGGTTTTAAATCATGTTTGCCTCTAGCAAACAAAATGAAACGTACAAAAACACTTTGATACCAATTACTCTGGTTGACTGGTACCTTGCCGCCTTGACAGACAATAGTTTGTAAAATGGGGTTGTCTCTCCATAACACAAAGCCTGGGCTGAATTTAGCAACCAAGTGTTGCCAATTACTCTAATCTGACATAAATGTTACTTAAATCAATTTAATAAATGGTTACATTATAATAAACACACCGTCTCTTGACAAAAGGCTGCTAAGTATAACTTTAAAGAAATCGGGTATGAAGGCTGCAAACTATAACTTTATAAAAATAATTGTTTCTTGACAAAGGCTGCAAACTATAACTTTACAGAGAACATTGTTTCTTGTCAACAAGCATTAACTTTACAATTTTTGTTTATTGAAATGAAAATATGAATGTATAACAGTGATTCACTATATAGTGCACTCAACGCACACTATTTTACAATCAAGGAAATCAGATGTTTGGAACATGCCTTCATTCATTTTGTTTTGTGCTCAATCTAATTCAGACCTACATGATCTCATTTGATCTGATCTAAAAACAATAACAATTACAAAGCCCATGATTAGATGTAAAATAAATAACATAAAATTGGCAGCATGTACACACAAATAAAAAGAACACTTCTTTTCAATTTGTAAGTACATAACTGTCAATAAGGAAGTCACATGGCCAAAATGTTAAGAGTGCTCGAGTGTTAAACTTCCAGTGTGTCGATGGCAGGGTAGTAGGTTCTCTCGCTACACCAGTCAGTTAGGCTTAAACACTGACTTCTCGTCCTTAACTTCTCAGAAGTCAGAGTGAGTTCACCAAATAGTGAGATGCACTGGTAATAGGGAAAGCGAGCTCACTTGAAAAAAGTCAGTCCACTGTAGACTGCGCTCGAGTTCAAAGCGAGCAAAACCAAATACTATAAATACGAACTAAAACAAAATAATCTGTTACATGTTTTGCATGTAGTAACATGACACTTTCCGAAATATGTAAGGTCATTTATAGTAATGTTTAGACTGGGAACCACCATAGCACAGTGGTTAGCATGCCTGCCTGCTAGTCTGGTAGTTATGTGTTTAAATCCTTATTGAGGTAGATTTTAAAAATGTGACTTGTGCTCCCACGTCAACCCAGCCTAAAATCGGTACCGGGAATATTCAAGGAACTAAAGGCTTATTGGCTTGACAATGACCAGGTCATCTATCAAGTAATGATTGGTCCATCAAATTATGGGGTAGCACTATAGGCTCAACACACCTCAAGAAATTTAAAGATCCTTTAACTCAGTGGTTCTCAACTGGTGGAGAATTCCCCTCCCCCCAGGGGCGAATTTTAGGGTTTCTGGGGGGGGGGGGGGGGAATTAAGTTCACAGATTGGCAGACAAACTGGGGGGGGGGGGGGGGGGGGGGGGGGAGAATGACATTCTGAACATATAGTGAAAGGGTGCATGGGCCAAAAAAGGTTAAGAACCACTGCTTTAACTGAATAAGTGCCATGGGATGATTAATCGTCTGAAACGACTTTCCGTATCTGCCATGGGGGTGTATATACAGTATTTTTCCCCATGTAACCCCCTTTTATTTGATATATACTACAACATGTCTACTACCATGTTAACAACTTCTATGTCATAATTGTGACACACCCCTACTTCCCATCTTCCGCTTTCTATTTTTGTTTGGTTTAACTAAACCTACTTTTTGTTTGGTTTAACTAAACCTACTTTTTGTTTGGTTTAACTAAACCTACTTTTTGTTTGGCACTGAATCTGTTAATTTACCTGTGCTTAGATAAAAAATAATTCTTCATACACTATGGACTTTAAAAAAAAAAATTGCCTTTTTTTCACTATGAATGTAAACACTATTTTCTAAACCTCCCTTAAACTTTATATTTACATTAACAGTAGCTTTCTTATAACGGTAATCAATACAAATATTTCATTATTTTGTAAAGAAGGCTTGCATTTTATATTCAACGATGGATGGAAGAATGAAGTGAGCACATTGGTTTTTTATTTTCTGTCATTCTATTTAGAATCAAAGGCATCCTCTGCTGGGGGAACATAGGAAAAGCCTTCAAACACGCCGTCTGCTTCCATGACACTAGCGCTGACCAGACGGCTGCTGTTTCCTCCCGATCTTCCGACAGATGCTGAGGACATATAATTATGGATTACAATTTGTGACACTGAAAAAATACTGCAAATATTTAAAGGTGATATGTTATAAAGCTTTTTGAATAAACAAACATTTTCAATGAGGAAAATTAACTTGAATAAAAAAATATATTTATGGAGCAATTCTCAGAATTTTCCTTCAAAGAAAAGCAAATAAATATAAGTGAAAATAACAATGCTTGGTTCGGATTGTTATGCTTGTCTCTTGTAACCTGGATATCTTAAGTGTATATGTATCAGTTCCTTATTTTGTTCATTATAACAGTAAGAAATATCATGGATGAGAATCTTATTTGGGTTAATAAACTATGGTTCTATGCAATGTAGAAGATCACCAAGAAGTTACATTTATATTTCAAGTCAGTGACAACTAATTTTTACTTCTGTATTCAAAATTTATAAAATAACTTTGCAGCAGCAACAAATTATAATAATAATGAAAATAATATTAATAATCTAGAATATTAATGTTCTAAATAATGACTAAAAATAAGCACCAGAATTTACATAATTTTCTAAATAATAAAAGTAATCACCGTGTTCTACAATCTTACTTTTCTAAAGAAAAATGATAACAACAAAAATAAAAAAATCATATTGATTATGAATGTTCCAAACTCTCAAATAGCCGACATAGTATATCCATTTATATTTTTATAATTTTCAATAATTTATACATGTATATGAAAAGCAATTCAACTGAAATCACTATAAAGTAAACAATCATAGGAGAAATGTGTTTTCGTAAGTTATTTCAGTGTAAATCACATATTATATAAAACATGTCCTTACCTGGTACTGGTTCACGGACAAAGTCAGGGTCAAAGTGCTTGAGGTCAAAATTTCCACTCTGAAATAGATTGCAGAACTTTCAACTTTTATGCTTTATGCAACAACTGAATAGCAATGATAGTAAAAATTATCTCTTTGAATGGTCTCCCTTGGAATGGTGGACTGATCCTATTATGAGGCTTTGAATTTGCAAGACTCAATCCCTTTTAATCAAGTCACCAGACGTTGTCACAAGATATTATATAATATAGTCAAGTCATGTTCGGCTAATTTTCCTGTTTTAATCCCAGACAGTTATCACATTTATGTGTCCTAGCAGTTAGTTTATATGTCCTTGTTGATTCTTGTAGTCTTTAAATCCCTGCAAGCTATCTATATATCAACCCTGCTCTTAGTCAAAACAGTGTAATTCATTAGCAAATTTAAATACAAAAGCTATAAATAAAAAGTTGCACGATTTATTGTCTGGCATATTTCACTGCATCTTTTCAGGTGTATACTGCAGAATTATATATCATATGAAGTGAATGGATGAATAATATTGTGGCTGAAATACATAACATTGTATTTGATGATTTCTCAAATACATTGAGACCATAGCACTTAGGCATCTAAAACCAGGGCTATGCAGACAGAAACATTTTACAGTGACTGCGATTTCAAACAATATCAAAGATTATGTGTGTTATCTATTTCAGCCAAAATAAGATTCAGCCATTCACTTAAAATGATATACATGGTGTTTGTATAGTCTCACTACACTTTGTACATAGAACAATTTAAGAAAATTAAGTACACAACGTAATCAAAAAATGTGCTAAAATATTCATTAAATTAGTTACAATAGTCACTGCTATGGTCTAATGCTGTTTTGGGGAAGCTGGAAAGTACCAATGAAGTATTAATTATAACTTATTCAACAAATTTCTAATCGTAAGGTGATGACGAGGTCGTTTATCTGGAAATCTTGCTATAAATCTTTGAACAACCATCCGTGTGCATTGACTGAATACTTGTTCATCCAAAACATTTCTTTCTTCTGTTGATTTGTTTTTGTACTCGCTCGCTTTGAACTCAAGTGTAGTCCATACACACTATTTATAGTAGTGATGGACTGAATTTTGCATGTGGACCAGCTTTCTCTATTAACAGTGTCGCTCGCCACCAGGTGAACCCACTCCGACTTCAAAGGTACTTGTAATTTACGTTCCCAAGTAAAAGACGACATGTCAACATTTTAGTTCAACTGTTGTTGTTTATGTTTATGAACATGCGTTCTTATCCATTCGGCCATGCTGACCTGCTCTCTTCCTTTGATAACACCATTCTTTTTGGAGTGCAAAAAATTACTCCAGCAGTTGACAGTCATTTTCTACATATTGCTTCACGATGGACTGTGGAGCACATTTTTTTATGACGTCATGTACTTTATTTTTCAGAAAATTGTTCTACATTCAAAGTGTAGTGAGATTTTACAATCACCCGATATAATTCCGTTCTAATTGTTAGTTTACATGTTATTGTTCTTGTTGATTCATGAAGTCCTTCATCCTCATACAGCTTCCCACTCTGTTCTAGCTGTTTACATGTTTCAGTCTTTCCTGCTTTGTTAAGTTCTTCAGTCACCCACAGCGATCACATATATCCACTCTGTTCTAGAGGTTAGTTTACATGTTACTATCTTTTCTGCTTTGGTTAGTTCTTCACTTACCTACAGCTATCACATATGCTCATTCTGTTCTAGAGATTAGTTTACATGTTTCTATCTTTACTGCTTTGTTTTCTTCAATTACCCCCAGCTATCACATATATTCACTCTGTTCTAGAGGTTAGTTTACATGTTTCTATCTCTCCTGATTCGTTAAGTTCTTCAATCACCCACGGCTATCACATATATCCACTCTGTTCCATCTATCAGCTGATTTATTTCAGTCCTCACTGATTCGTGAAGTCTTTCATTCCCTATCAGCCATTACTGAAATTCAGTTCTTATAAAGAATGTTAACATTTTAAGATAATACTTTCTTGAGACAGAAAGACTTAACATCAAGGGATGTATATCTGTTTGTGTATATATGGGGTGGCAAGGGATGTAGGGATGTAGTGTAGCAGGAAACAACAATTTTCAGAACCACTAGTCTATATGATGCAGCCTCTAAAAAAAGACAAATATAACCCCATATTTAACCCGTTATTTCCTGAAGAAAATGCACAGAAAACCATGGATGGACAGAAAAAAACCAATGAGCAAATCCTACTAGAAACAAATGAAAACCGTAGTTTCATTAGAGAAAATGGACATAGTCAAGATTTTTGGGGGCATGTTATGAGGAATAAACTAGAAAACTTATCGACAACTCGCAAAAGTGATGGGGAAAGAGCACGGGGAAGCAGAGAGATAAATACCTAGATGACTTGGTCACATGACATAGCCGGGACAATAACAGACCTGATCCAAGATTCTAGTGATCTTGAGAGATAACGAACCACGATCACCCATGCATATCATTATGGCACATGATGATGATAAACCCTATAGCAGAAGCACTCAAAGGAGCATGAAATGCTAATAATTTCACATATACTAGGTCTGAACATTATGATTTGGAGTGAACAGTTCCCTGCTACAGCAAACCTCTCCATGAAAATGGAAAAGGGATGCTAAGAATAAGCAACTCAGCAGCAGCAGAAACAACAACAAAGAATATTGCTATGAATCTATCTCACTGGTAAAAAGCTTACCACATTAGGGTTGTACGGTGGGGTGATTCTCTTGTCATACAAATCCTGCCAGTTGATGTCAGAGAAAAAGTCATGACTCTTGATTTCTACAAAGTCCTGTTTAGCACCAAGACGAACTTCCTTCTCCTTTTGAAGCAGCTGTGCAGTGAAAAAGAAATATTTAATCAATTTTGTACAGGAGACATAAACAATTATAGCAATGATGATAAGTATTACGATAATAATGACAATTTAAACAATAATGACGAGCTATTAACTACACAGCTTCTTACTCCTGTTACAGCAAAAAAAAATTTCTCTCTTCTAGTTATTGGAGAAAAAAGAAGAAAATGAGGGGGGAGGAGGAGAAGAATAAAAGGAGGAAGAAGAAGCATAAGAAGGAGAAAAGAAAGAAGAAGAAATTGAAAACACAGACATATCACAAACAAGAAGAAGACATCACATAAAGAAAAAACAAAAAAGCTTACTCCTTCTAAAATAGACCTCCCTGCCGCAGAGACATTTGTGCGTAGTCGTAGTGGCTTATACAGAATGTTGTCATACATTTCTGCTGTGTCACGGCTGTAAAATGGAGGCTAAAAAGGAAAAATAAATAGGTAATTAATGAAACCACAGTATATATTTATTAAGAAGACTTTACAAACTCCTAACTTAATATAGGTGGCTTAAGACTTAGAGACTAGGACATGCAAACATGGTTAATTTCATGGTCTGGTCTGCAGTTTTATACAATAAGAAAAGGATGATACCAGGGTAGTGGTTTGGGTATCTAGCCTTTTTAGACCAGGACGAAACATAAAAAAAACTTGGAGGACCTGTGTAAACACTGTACATGTAAAAATGTCCCTTGGCAGTTGGAAATCAAAACTATGGCTGCTGCTCAAGATAGAATTACAAATAATAGAAAGTTAGGGGAAAAATACTATTTATAGCATGTGTGATGCTGGTATACACACACATTTGGATCTTTGCCAGTGCTATGGAGTTCGTGCTCGTGCACTGAGCTGAAACTCCCCTTGTATGATGTATGAGAGGAGACTGAAGCACTTATGGAGATATCTGTGTGCAATGAAAGTGATCCTTGACCACAACCGGGATCTTGTACCAATATTTTCAGTGCTACAAACAACAATGGTGACAATAAATGTTATAGACACTTCTCATGGCACACAGTTCCAACTATAAAAAGAGCACAAGGAGTGTACATTAGCCGAAGTCCATCCTCCTCTTCTACTCTTCTTCTTCTCTCCATCTCCAATTAGAGCATAAGCCTTGAACCAACTCATGCCAAAATGTCCCATTGTTGCTATTCTGTCATACCATTTTAATCCTTCTTTTCTATCATGCCATTTTAATCCTTTTTTTCTGTCATACAATTTTAATCCTTCTTTTCTATCATACCATTTTAATCCTTCTTTCTGTCATACCATTTTAATCCTTTTCTAGAATACCATTTTAGATCTTCTATTCTGCAATACCATTTTAGATCATATATTTTGTCATGTCAGTTTAGTCCTTCTATTCTGTCATACCATTCAAGTCCTTCTTTTCTGTCATACCATTTTAGTCCTTCTATTCTGTCATACCATTCTAGTCCTTCTTTTCTGTCATACCATTTTAATCCTTCTATTCTGTCTTACCATTTTAGTCCTTCTATTCTGTCATACTATTTTAGTCCTATCTTACGAAGGCACCAGTTAAAGAATGTTTGTAGTTTATTAGTAATTATCTTCCATCTACTTACCAAACCATATAACATTTCATAGAGCACAGCACCTAGGCACCACCAGTCCACAGTTTTGTCATAAGGCTGTTTTCTCAACACTTCAGGAGCTAGATACTGCAGACACAAACAGGGAGAATCAAATGTATTAAACAATATATGGGAAATAAGAGAAGACATCGGAAATAAGTAACCCTGTCTGTCCCATGTGGTTGTTAGTTTAACCCTTCCTATTTCAAGTAGTTATTATATTAAAGTAATACATGTTAGTTGATTGATTGATTGATTGATTTAGGAACCGACACCACAGCATTTGGAGCATTTCCATAGGTGCTCCATCCCCATCCTCAGCAGCCAGCGAAGAGTTCCAACACCAATAGTACCAGTAGCAATCTGATTATATGTCCGTCTCGCCTTTCCTCTGAGTGTCGAGCATCGGCCAGATCCCCTCATCACTCCCTGCTGCCTCATTCTTGCCAGACCATGATGGTCCATTTGCTCCTCCGAGGTGTACACATGCTCCCACAAGGCCGCAACCACGTCTGCCTTGTCATGCATCAGTACTCCACCAAGTTTTGCAGAGCCAGCCAATCTGTCCGCCTGTTAATTCCCCAGCACACCAGCATGTTAGTTGAGTTGAGCTAAGAACTTACATCACTGCACTGAGGACATTCCCATGTGTGCTCTGTCCCCTTATTCAACAGCCAGTGAAGAGTCACACTACTAATAATTTCCGCCGCTATCTGAATGAAAATTCTCCTGGTGTCCCCTCTCAGTTTTGAGATTCTACCAGAACCCCTGCCAACCCCCTGCAATCTTATCCTTTTCACATACGGGACTCATCTGTTCCTCCACTTTCTCCACCTGGTCCCACAGGCGCACGACCACCTCTCCCTTGTCCATAAGTAATCTACCACCAAGAGGTGCATTCCTTGCCAGCCTATTAGCCTGTTCATAATAAATGTTAGTTCTAATGTTGTTAAAAATAATAACACAGTACATATAGTAAGGGATCCTTTAACCCGTTGTGAAGTGTATTTGGTACATGGTGCTAGCCCCATATTTCTATAGACCAATCGGCTCTCAATGGGTCATATGGTTAGTATGATACCTTTACTACCCAAACCATTTCCTGGCACCAATTTTAGGCCGGGTCTACTTGGGAGCCCAAATCAATGCCAACAAAAAATCCGCACCTCATGAAAAATTCAACCTCATGGCCTCAGACTCAATATACAAGTGCCCCTGCAACAGCACAGTTCTGAAAGTATATGATCTGCTAAAGGTTAAACAGAGTTGTTTTATGTTTCTTAATTACTGGATAAAATAAAATATAGAAGGATCTGTGATCTACAAAACATGCGACAGAAATACAATTAATGCTCTAGAAAAGCGCATAATCAGCTACAGTAATGTGGCTGTCACCCATATTTCCTATCTTATAGACAGACACTCTAGACTGTCACCCATATTTCCCATATTCTAGACAGACACTCTAGACTGTCACCCATATTTCCCATCTTCTGGACAGACACTATAGACTGTCACCCATATTTCCCATCTTCTGTATTTCCCATCTTCTGGACAGACACTCTAGACTGTCACCCATATTTCCCATCTTCTGGACAGACACTCTAGACTGTCACCCATATTTCCCATCTTCTGGACAGACACTCTAGACTGTCACCCATATTTCCCATCTTCTGGACAGACACTCTAGACTGTCACCCATATTTCCCATCTTCTGGACAGATACTAAAGACTATACCCATATTTCCCATCTACTGCACATAGAATGTAGTCTGTCTCCCATACTTACCATCTCATATAGTTCAGGCTGTCATCCATATTTTCTATTACAGCCACTCTAGGCTGTCACCCATATCCCCCATCTACTGTACAGCCACTCTAATCTGTCACCCATATCCCCCATCTACTGCACAGCCACTCTAATCTGTCACCTATATTTCCCATCTACTGCACAGCCACTCTAATCTGTCACCTATATTTCCCATCTACTGCACAGCCACTATAATCTGTCACCCATATCCCCCATCTACTGCACAGCCACTCTAATATGTCACCTATATTTCCCATTTACTGCACAGCCACTCTAATATGTCACCTATATTTCCCATCTACTGCACATAGAATGTAGTCTATCTCCCATACATTACCATCTCTTATAGTTCAGGCTGTCATCCATATTTTCTATTACAGCCACTCTAGGCTGTCACCCATATCCCCCATCTACTGTACAGCCACTCTAATCTGTCACCCATATCCCCCATCTACTGCACAGCCACTCTAATCTGTCACCCATATCCCCCATCTACTGCACAGCCACTCTAATCTGTCACCCATATCCCCCATCTACTGCACAGCCACTCTAATCTGTCACCTATATTTCCCATCTACTGCACAGCCACGCTAATCTGTCACCCACATTTCCAATCTGCTGCACAGCCACTCTAGTCAATTCTGATCTACTGCGCATCCACTCTAGGCTGTCACCCATATATTCTATGTACTGCACAGCCACTCTAACTGTCACCCACATTTCCAATCTACTGCACAGCCTCTCTAGACATTTCCTATCTTCTATACAAACACTCTAGGCTGTCACCCATATTTACGACCACAAACACTCTAAGTTGATCCCAACATTTCCCACCTGTATACATGCATAAACTATTTCCAGAACTTCAACTGGTCCTTGTAGAATTTTAGTGACTAAGTAGAATGAAATGCAGAGATAAATAAAAACACATTAACTGCCAAGTCTTGTGGCAAAACAGACATAATTTCTAGTCTTAAAATAAAATCCCTGGTGTAAAAAGGGGAAAATAAACTGCGTAAAAATACTGGCACACACACGAATGAACATGTACACGTCAGAGAAATATTTAGCTAATGTTCAGTTATTTATCTTCCCTAGTCGCAGACATAAGCGCAATTAATTAACCAAGGTCAAACAGTATTTGTTTTTATGTGACTTCTTTGCCCTTATGGCCCATTTTCGCCCTGGTTTAAGTTGTATATATCAAGGTTGCATTTTGCTTGTGTTTTTGCAGTATATGGAGTGTCTCTGCGGCGAAGTAGTTGTACCGTCTGCCTCAGGCCCCGAAGGTCATGGGTTCGATTCCGAGCTACGTAGTTCGGTTTAAAAGTGCAATGTTCTCGGAAACTCCTGGGGGTCGTCACTGGAGCTGCGGAGTTCGTGCTTTGTGAAAACGAGCTATATGGGGATAAAAAACTCGGTGCAATGAAGTTGAACTTCTTGCCTTTATATTTATTTTCCAGTCTTCTTACCCTGCATATCCTTTGCATGGTTCTGTGATAAACCCAGGTTGGTTTCCCATTCAATTTTAATGCCCGACTAATTAATTAGTCGACAGATCATCCTCACTGCACACCAAACCATTCAGTCAATAAGTACTCAGATCCCTTCCTCTTTAAATCCCTCAGCGTGTAGCGGCTCACGACACCAGTTCTGTGTTGGTTTATTAATCCATCTTTGGCTTCCTGCGTAGTGTTCTTGTCATACCCCGTTTAACTTGCTGTTCTCGCCCAACTGAATGGTATAGACAATGAACCCACTACTCCGCCATATTAATCTGTTATGTGCCCTGCCAACTGGCGTGGGCGTTCATGTCTCTGTACAGATTTCGGTCGTTGGTGTTCCGGATCAACTCTGCTGATGATATCCCTCTATGCCGTCTCATCATCCCAGCATCATTTATTTCTGTCTGATCTTTCCAGTCGTCACGATGTTTTTCAGTGCCTCCTTTCTCATTATATTACCAAAGAATTCCATTAATCTTTACTTCGCTTTTAACTTCATACTTTCCCGTCTTTCTCATCTAAGTGTTGAATGTATTTTTCCCCCATTTGATACACTTAAGGTTTAAACGCCCGTTGCGTTGTGGATTTATTCCACGCCGGTCAGTTGGATTAAAATGTAGACTTCTCGTCCTTGACTTGGGACGTGAAATACAAGTATCTCAGAAGGAGTGGGTTCGTCTGATGGTACACGGACTCATACACTGTCAGAAGCTGTCTCAGATACAATCATACACACGCACGCACACACGCACGCACACACACACACACACACCAACAATAATACACAATCATACACGGACTCACGCACTGTTACAAGCTGTCTCACATACACTCACTCAGACACACACACAACAATCATACACGGACTCACGCACAGTCACAAGATGTCTCACATACACTTACTCAGATGCACACAAACATACACTCACTCTCCCTCCCTCCCTCCCTCTCTCTCTCTCTCTCTCTCTCTCTCTCTCTCTCTCTCTCTCTCTCTCTCTCTCTCTCTCTCTCAGTCACACACACAGACACACAATCATGCATATCCAGACCCATACGACCCACTGTGATTGCACCACCAGTAGCAGTTATCACATGACTGCACCACCAGTAGCAGCTATCACATTGGGCATACCTTGGGGCAACATCTGGACCTAGTCAAGCTACAGCAAAGCTGTAGTAAAGTTGCAGTAATTCTGCAGTGAAGCTGCAGTATAGCTGCAGTAAAGCTACAGTCAAGCTACAGTCAAGCTACAGTCAAGGGCCACTGCGCCCGCCTCAAGCAGCATTGGGTACATGGTGCAGGACCCACATTTTCACAGACCAGTCGGCACTCGCTGGGTGATGTGGTCAGTGTCACACTGATTGCCTTTACTTCCCAAGACGTTTTCCGGTACCAGGCTGGGTCGACCCGGGATCCCTTTCGGCTTAGTGCGACCCATCAACAGAATGAATTCAAGCCTGGTGAACCTTGCTAGGGTCGTGGAGATGGCACTTGGGAATCGGGTAGGAAGGAAAGTCTGCATGCTGATCTCATTCAGATAGAGGCAAGCTCCTCGCAGGGCTAACATTTCAACGTCAATTGATCTGCTCTAGCGTTAAACTCACTGTCTTCAAGACAGTAACCAAGCAATTAACCAACCAATTAACCAACCAACCACCCACAACCAACCAGCCATCCAGCCAACCAATCAACAAACCACCACACACAACTAACCAGCCAGCCAACCAACCAATCAACCAACCAACAAATCAACAAACCACCACACACAACTAACCAGCCAGCCAACCAACCAACCAACCAATCACCAGCCGACTGAACAACTAACTATCTGCCAGCCATTCACCACCCAACAAACCAGTGAACCAGATAGCAAACGAACCAGCCAGTAACAGAATCTCGATCTACCCAACCAAGCAAAAAAGCAAGCAACAATCCACACGACTAACCACCGCACCAACCAACCAACCAGTCAATCCATCAATGGACCAGTGGACAAATCAACCAACCCACCTATCAACCAATTGACCAATCAACCAACCAAGCCATTCAACCACAAACCAAGCCATTCAGCCACCAACCAAGCCATTCACCCACCAACCAAGCCATCCACCCACCAACCAATCTACCCACAATGACACGATGCAAGGCCAGACTTACTTCAGGCGTGCCACAAAACGTGGAAGTTGTTCCCTGGCCCACGATGCCTTCCTTGCACAGCCCAAAGTCAGTCAGAACAATATGGCCCTGTCGAAACAAACAAGTGATTCAACATAACATTACATGCGACTGGATGACGTATACAGCATAGAAACAATTCAACATAACATTACATGCGAATGGCTGATGTGTATTGCATAGAAACAATGCTACTTAACATTACATACGACTGGATGACGTGTGCAGCATAGAAACAATACAACATAGAATTACATATGAATGGCTGGTGTAGCAATACTGCTAAACATTACATACGACTGGATGACATGTACAGCATATGAACAATACAACATATAATTACATATGAATGGCGGGTGTGTAGCAATACTACTTAACATTACATGCGACTGGATGACGTGTACAGCATAGAAACAATACAACATAGAATTACATGTGAATGGCTGATGTGTATGGCATAGAAACAATACTACTTAACATTACGTACGACGGAATGACGTGTACAGCATAGAAACACTACTGCGAGGGGGCTACAAATGAAAACCTCATATATATTTTTTTTTTTAATGTGAATATCTTCTGAAAATGTAAAGAACAAATGTATCATTCTTCGATGTAGTCACCACTGCGCTCAATCCAAGTCCCCCAGCACCGATGAAGGGTTTGGAATCCTGTAGAAAAATCAACTCTGGGGTCACTACGTACTCGGTGTGCCTGACCCGGTCGTGAACATTCTGTCACAGAAGTCACACCGTTTTTAAACTTCCTACTCCACTCATACACTTGCTGGACTGACAGGCATTCATCACCATACTAGACCAACATTCGCCAATGAATTTCTATAGAAACCCAACGGATAACAGAACGCTGTTCCTCTTTGGTGCATGTCAAAAATGGGGCGGCCATCTTCAAACTGTCTTTATTACGTCACCGTGTTCGTCTGCACGTGACGCCACGTGCTTAACACTCTTGACATCCTTAACAATAATATTGACATGTTACAAGACAATGGCATGGTTATTTTAATTTCTATTACACCTTTAATGTTTTCATGTGAAGTCTTTTCATACATAGAATAATAACATGTTACTGGGTAATGTGTACAGCACAGAAACAATACTAAATACATTGATTGATTGATCTAGGAACCGACATCACAGCATTCGGGGCATTCCCATAAGCGCTCCGTCCCCATCCTCAGCAGCAAGCGAAGAGTTCCAACACCAATAGTACCAGTGTTTATTTTGCATATCCTTTACAGGACATCGCTGTCAACATCAGCATTTTCCAGCTAATTGTTGATTTCTTGGCAAGATTACGCTCAGAAGTTTGCCATTGCTTTCTAAGCGACCGGCTCACATATCCCGTAAGTGCCGATATTTTTTCTATTGCACAGAAGCAATGGAATATAAAATAACATATGCCAAGATGAGGTCTACAGTACAAAAGCAATTTAACATAAAATAACGTATGTCAAGATTGGGTCAACAGTTTATAAGAAATTGCATACAAATTACGATATGTCATTATGGGGTCTACATTATAAATGCAATTTAATAAATAGCGCATGTCAAGATGGGGTCTACAGTACAAAAGCAATTTAACAGAAAATAATGTGTGTTAAGATGGGGTGCACAACACACAAGCAATTTAAAGGAGAATAAGAAATCAAAGATTTCTGTCAGCTCCCAAGGAACATACACACTTTCTCTCACTCACACTACACTATAAACCCCCAGAAGTGACTGCATTCTAAACCGTAACAATTCACAAATTAAACCAATACTGTCATCTGTCTAACGATGATTCATCATCATCATGTGCCATATCGATAAGCGTAGGCGGTCATATTTCGCCATCACACGCGATCACCAGAGTCGTGGATCAGCTCTGTGTTCTTGTCTCGACCATGCCACGTGGCCAAGCCATCCAAATATTTACTTCTCTTCTTTCCCATTGGTCTTGTCCCCTCAATCTTGCCAGTTGTCACCAAGTTCTTCAATTTATTTCTTCTCATAACGTGTCCAAAAAATTGTGACTGTCTACGTATAATTTCTCTAATCAGTTTACGGTTTTCATTTGTTTCTTGTGGGATTTGGTCATTGGTTTTATGTCTGTCCATGGTATTCTTTGCATTTTCCTCAAAAACCACATTTCCACAGAAAATAGATATTTTTCAGCTTGTCTGCTCATCGTCCACGCTTCACATCCATACAAAAGCACAGGTTCTATGTAGCACTGCAACACTCTTTTTCTCGTTGCAAATTACATCTTTTTATTGGTCAGTAAGTGATGATTACAAATGCAATACGTATAGCCGCAATCAAAACAGACTTTCTCACGCGAAACAACAGAACCGAATTATCAAACAAACACATTGAAAGCTCCACGTGACAATAGGTTAACCCCAGTCCGGTGTAAAGACATCTAAAACTAGAGTGCTACGAGTGACAGCTGGCAATTAGTGAAGACATAATCTTATCAACATATAATGCATGCACCACGTGACCCGACCCGAGTGACAATTGCTGCTGCGTCTGTCAATGCAATGCACATTTACTGCATATAGCAGTGCACTGGGGTCGAGCTTTGCTAGCTTAGTTCCTTTCCTAAAAGCACTAGATTATTTATAAGGCCACGCAGAAGGGCACTAAATTTGTGGAAGTTTCAGTCTTCCCTCTCATATACCGCGGTTCTGTGCCGTTATTTAGTCACAACGTGAGTTCATCCTTCTCATTCAGTTTTTGGTTCTCTTTCTCTCCCCCCCCCCCTCCTCATGTTCTCTTTCTGTTCTCTATCGTTCCTTTTTCTCTTCCTTCTCTTTCTGTCGCTCTTTCTCTTCTCTTTCCTTCCCTTCGTGAGTTCCTGGTAACGGTTCTCATTTTAAATCTTCTTAAACAATGTTGCAGTGAGTTCACAAAGGATGAAAGACTAGACGCAGAAATAGAAACGAGAATATAGAAAGTAAACAACATCAACTATCACATAGCACTTATTCTAAAACACGCAAATATCAACAGGTATACAAAACGAAGCTCATAGATGCTTTATTTGTCCCAACGCTATGTTACCAATGGCAGACAAGGGCATTCCTAGAAACACACAGGCGTATAATGACACCATGTGAGATCAGATGATTAAGAAACGCAGATGGAAGTACAAGAAGTGGGGGGGGGGGGGGGGGGGGGGGGGAGACAAATGATAAACTAAGAACAGGTATAGAGATAACACCTATTTCTGTCTTTATACAGCACCAAAGAATTAAATGGTTCGTGCATTTAGTCAGAATGAACTGAGCGTTCTGCGTGAGAACATCGGGATACAAGGTGAGAGGATGACACAGAAAGAGATGGCTGTATGGTGTATACAAGACATTAAAGAAATAAAATATGACGTTATGTCAAGGAAACACATGAAATGACATCTTGTCTCTTCTCTGAAACCTGCTATGGGGCGAATGGTTACGAATGCAATTCGTAATCTTGCATACCACGTTCGAAACACAGCTGCGAGCGATTTGGAAGCAGACCGCCTTGCGTTAGTTTATATACAATGGTTTGAGCGCCGGTCGTTCAGGAAACAATGGCAAACTACTGGACGTAAACTTGCCCAGGAATCACAAACAGCCACAAATTCTGGAGTTGACTGCTACGTTCTGTAACGGATATGCAACTAACTCCACTCTGCAACGTTTCACGGCAAAAACAGTAGGGCAAAATAAGAAGAGGAAACAATGTAAACATGTGTGATTGGAAATCCTGACAAGGACAACGCTCAAACACCCCACAGAAAGCAAACAGACGCGGTGGTGTAGTGGCTGGACACTTGACTGCCCTTCCCGTGGTCAGGAGTTAGATCTGCATTGGGGGGGGGGGGGGTCGATGTTTTAGACACTGGCCTGGACTTCCAGGTTGACCCAGCCTACACTGGGTACCCGGAAATGACTGAGGAAGTAAAGGCGACAGACGTAATACTGATTACACCACACACGAGTGCCATTTGGACTAAAACTGTGGGTCTAGCAACACATGATGAATGCGCCTTAAGGTGTGTACAAGGGGCTTAACTTTTTAAAGCAAAGATGAAAAAAGTATTAATAAATACGAGGGGAAGTTAGTGAGCTACAAATTCATATGGGAGATATTGTAAACTGGTAGTTAGTTTCTAAAGGCGTCCTTCAGTGGCAGCAGTATGAAGCTCCATGATAATTTAGCCAACAGGCTGCTAGATGTTGCATAGGCACATGCACAGCAGAAAAAAAGGCGACAGTGCTTTTTAGTGTACAAATAAAGAATGCAGCGTTATTACAGTCTTGGAATGGGGAGAGGGCGGCGGAAAAAAAGAGCTTTTTTTCAGGGAACATCCACAGTGGAGGGGGAAATGTTTACGGTGAGAGTGTTTGCCGCGAAAAGCGTCACATAACTGATTGCATTATCTAAAGGACGCTAAAAATCGTTGAAGAAAAGCAAATTGCCGTCTCTTTTATATTGTGATAGAGAAATCTTTGCCGAGGATGGGGGAGATGTTTGGAGCTGACAGGCGACTAACGACAGAAAGGGAGGTAACACAAACAAAGGGTGTTATTATGGCTTAACATACGACATAATGATGGATCGTTCGAATTTCCTGAAATTGTGTTCACTGTGTGTGGTGTGTGCCAGGTAACTTTCCGAGGAACACAAAAAGAACCTAATGGGGATGTCCTTGGAACATCTTTCGCGGTTCGCAGATGAAGGAGAAGACATGACGAAGACATGGCTATTGTGTTTTTTTTAATAACACACGTGTTGCTGGAGATGAATCATATTTGCATTTACTACAATCCACACATAAAGCATACTGAAATACAATGGGGCAATCCTTTCCTAACGTTGATCATCAAGTAGATGCTCTAAAAGAATCATACCGACACAACCCATCAGCACACGATGGGTGATGTGGTCACTAGACACCCCCCCCCCCCCAAATCATTGTTACTTCCCTTGGTATTTTCAACCCTATGCTACCAAGGTCAAACTTGGACTTTGTCCACGTCTATTCTGGCACCTAGCCGCCTTTACAAAAACGGCACAATAGCTGTCTATAGCACACTGCCTGTGCTGAATTGTAGAGACCATGTGTTGCCTATGCATCATGATCACTCTCCGGTCTGCCTAGTTTACACGAGGAAAGGTAATACCAGTAAGTCTGGAATAAGACAAGCGGTAGAAGCTGCCGAACCAGCAAAGCAATGCTCTAACTGTTCGCTTGTTAGAGTTTCGATCCTCGATCAGTTGCGGACCAAGGCTTAGGGTCAGATCTGCACTGCCATGACATTTAGTCTTTAGGATGCATTTCCTCGCATCAGGATTTAAGCTTATACCTTCTCAATTGTGCTCCTCTGCCCAAAGCTGTTGGCACAATTGTGGGGTGTCGGGTTTGGTGTGCGCCACCTAACATGCGGTGCTAGCAAAAAGTAGGTAGTACTGTCTACTGCCATACGGTAGCTCAATCATATCTGACTAAGATCTGACCAACATTATCCAAATCACACTTACGCAAAATTAACATGATGAGACGCTTACAACTTAACTATCCAAGATCCAGTGGCAACCGAGGTCAATTCAAAACATCCGCATTGATGGGGATTGAAAAAGGGGAATATTAGTCATGTGTGGGGAGTGGTGGTCATGTTGGGGAGTGGTGGTCATGTTGGGGAGTAGTGGTTATGTGAGGGAAGTGGTGGTCATGCTGGGGAGTGGTGGTTATGTGTGGGGGAGTGGTGGTCATGCTGGGGATTAGTGGTCATGTTGGGGAGTGGTGGTCATGCTGGGGAGTGGTGGTCATGTTGGGGAGTGGTGGTCATGTTGGGGAGTGGTGGTCATGCTGGGGAATAGTGGTCATGTTGGGGAGTAGTGGTCATGTTGGGGAACAGTGGTCATGTTGGGCAATAGTAGTCATGGTTGGGGAGCTGTGTCATGTCTGGGCATTATGTCATGTTTGGGGAGTAGTGTCATGTTTATTTAAAGTCAGACATGCTTCTATGAGAGTGATAATGTTGATGATAACCATGATAAAAATGAAGCATTTCAATAAAACAAAGCATTGTTTAAAATGAGTTAAAATCAAAATCACACCACCAATTCCCTTTTATCCTCATCAAAACGAACAAATGCATAAATAAATAAAGATAAGAACCTACCGTCGAGTCAAGCAGTATATTCTCCGGTTTGAGATCTCTGGGAAGTAGAATACACACACATATGACAAACAGATCAATACAAACAATACATAAATACGTATTCTGAACATATTTACTGATTCAGTGCCAAAGATAGAGTAGGATTGGACCAAACATGATACACAATCAAATAAACGAGTATTATCTTGTAAGTTTCCGTTCACCGAGCATTGGAATTGTGAAGGATGCCACGAAGCAAAACAAACAACACGGTGACCCAGGTTTGGCGATATATCGTCCTTCTGTCTAAATGACGAGTCACATTTGGCGATATATTATCCGTCGACACTACATCAGTTCAGGATTAGGCGAGATTGGAACTAAACATGTACCACTGACGCGACCCGTTTCCTTCCATTCTACTATGATCCCTAACCTGTTCAACCTCAGAAGAGAAGTTATATTAGGGTCCATGGCCTGGCTCAGATTAATAACCCTGCCACAATTTGGGTATTATTTTTAAGGTGATTGTTGTTTAGAGTGGGTGTCGCTCATGACACGTTATAAACGAAGAATTTATGAACTAAGAAGATATAAACTAATAAGATATAAACGATGACGATATAAACGAAGAAGTTATACACCAAGAAGGTATAAATGAAGTTATAAACCAAGAAGACACAAATGAAGAAGTTATAAACAAAAAGACAAACGAAGAAGTTATGAACCTAGAAGTTATAAACCAGGAAGCTATAAACGAAGACCACATGAACGAAGAAGTTATAAACCAAGACGATATAAACGAAAACATTTTAAACAAAGATATAAACGAAGAAGTTATAAACGAAGAAGATATAAACGAAGAAATATAAACCAAAAAAGATATATAAAGAAAGAAGTTATACAGAAGGAAGTTATAAACAAAGAAGCTATAAACAAAGAAGCTTTAAAGAAAGAAATTATAAACAGCGAAGGTCTAATGGGAGAAGTTATAAACATAAATTTTAAACCAAGAAGTTATAAACAAAGAAATTTTAAACAAAGAAATGTTAAACCCAGAAGGTATGAACAAAGAAGTCACATAAACATCTTCGTCTTGGTGTTAGAAATATTACTTTTCAGAGGTCTTAGCTAGTAAACATATTAACTGTAAGTGATAAAACTGTTCATTTGTTGTGTCACAGAGTTTTACTATAAATTTAAGAAACTAGTGGCTGGAAATGTCTAAGGCCAGTAATCTATTCTCAAATGAGTCATTGCTGTGTATAATGTATTTCAACTTTGCTAGTTATCTGACAACAGATTAGTTGCAAGGTTAAACAACCACATTATGCTATCCCAGTTTAGCACCGATGTGTCTGTCCGGTCCAAATATAGCACGGGAAAATATATGTATAACATTTGGCCGCTAGACCAATAACAAACGTGAGAACAAGGTAAACAGACATTCATTCATTGAAATTCTAATGAACTCTCTAACCCTCTGTGCCTCTATCTATATCTCTCTCTCTCTCTCTCTCTCTCTCTCTCTCTCTCTCTCTCTCTCTCTCTCTGTGTCTCTATCTCTCTGTGTCTATCTCTACCTCACTATATCTCTGTCTCTGTCTCCCTCCCTTACCCCCTCCCAATTCTAATTAACTCTCTACCGCTCTGTCCCTCTATCTATATCTCTCTTCTCTCTCCATCTCTCTCACTCTGTGTCTCTCTACCTCACTATATCTCTGTCTCTCTCTCCCTCCTTTTCGCTCCATATCTCCTCTACCTCTCTGTATCTCTCTGTCTCTTTCTATCTCTCTCTCTCTGTCTCTTTCTATCTCTTTATACTTCTCTCTGTCTCTTTCTATCTCTCTCTCTATCTCATTCTATCTGTCTCTCTCGATCCCTCTGTCTCTCTCTCTCTCTCTCTTTCACCCCATCTTTAATTTCCTCGCTACCCCCTTTCTCTCTCCCTTCCCCTCTCTTTCTATCTCTCTGTCTCTTTCTATCTCACTCTGTCTCTCTATCTCACTCTATCCCTGTCTCGCTCAGTGTCTTTCTTTCTCGATGCCTCTATCTCTCCATCCCTCATTTCCTCGCTCACCCTTTCTCTCTCTCTCTCTCTCTCTCTCTCTCTCTCTCTCTCTCTCTCTCTCTCTCTCTTCTCTCTGCCTCTTTATAAGCCTACTTTACAACGAACAACTGTTACATTGTGTTGTTAAAATCTCATCTCATCCAGGTAATAAACACAACCCAATGAACAAAAAACAAACAAACCCCTCTTCCACGCATCCGCATTAACGGGTAATTTATCATTCCCAAAACACCGTATCCCGGAAGACATAATACTTGGATAGGAATAACAATTAGGCAGCAGAAAGAAAGAAGATATTCATGTGTGAAGACAAACAAAGGTTTTTGTTTCTAAATTAGGCTGGGGTTAAAAATAGACAACTGTATGTCAAAAATTTGTCTTCAAACATGACATTCGTACATGACATTTGTTGGTACGACTTAAAACATAACGACCATCACTCAGTGGCATTTTAGAATGGTCAAGCACATATGGACATTGCCTCTGCTAATGTCCAGTTTACAATGTTCAAGCAAATATAGACACTGCCACTGCAGATGTCCAGTTTACAATGTTCAAGCAAATATAGACACTGCCACTGCTGATGTCCAGTTTACAATGGCCTAGCAAATATAGACACTGCCACTGCAGATGTCCAGTTTACAATGGCCTAGCAAATATAGACACTACCACTGCTGATGTCCAGTTTACAATGGCCTAGCAAATATAGACACTACCACTGCTGATGTCCAGTTTACAATGTTCAAGCAAATATAGACACTACCACTGCTGATGTCCAGTTTACAATGTTCAAGCAAATTTGGACACTGCCACTGCTGATGTCCAGATTACAATGTTCAAGCAAATTTGGATACTGCCACTGCAGATGTCCAGTTTACAATGGCCTAGCAAATATGGACACTACCACTGTTGATGTCAAGTTTACAATGACCAAGCAAAACTGTACACTACGACTGCTGATGTCCAGTTTAATATGGCCAAACAAATATTGACTTCCGGTCCAATATGGCACATAGTGTGTTCAGCTGTTAAGGTCTCTGATTGTTTTTGCTTCTAGCTATGGTTTGCTTACGCATTTTCCTCATGCTGCACTGGTAGTACAAGGTTGTGTCGACCAGTTACTGAGTTACGTGCGTGGAGAGACAATATGAGCTGTGGATTTCACGTGGAATGCTCTTACATCTGTCTGCGGTTGTTTGTATTGTCACTGCAAGTTCATAACAATGGCGGACGGTCGGTTGCTGAACTAGCTGGGTTTGTATTGTGCAGCAATATGTGTGAAACTGCTGCTTTATTGTTTAAATAACTGCCGCTTCCATCGACGATGAGCGGTAATTTTCGTGGCGCACTGTTGTGTTGGCATTCTGGCAGCGGCCTTATGCATGTATGACTGTATGTGCTGTTGGTATTGTCAGGCTGCTGTCTGCTCCACTTTTCACATGGGGCAGTGAGAAGCATTTTGTGTGTGATATTCACCGGCTCAGGAACAGAGTATTATGGGGTGACCCTTTGCCTGGAAGTTGGAACAACGACTAACGACTAATTTGGACATTACCACTGCTGATGTCCAGTTTACAATGGCCACGTCATCACCAATACCCAACTTAGAATGTCCAAACAAATATGGATTTTACCACAACCATAATCCAATTTTAAAAAATCTATTACTAAAATATGTTGGTGCTGACTGCAACGTACTGTAAAGGATATTCAACTAATTTTAACTACATTATGAGTATTAAAGGCAGTGGCAGCAGCGTCAGCAGTAGAAGAAGAAGAAGAAGAAGAAGAAGAAGAAGAAGAAGAAGAAGAAGAAGAAGAAGAAGAAGAGGAAGAAGAAGAAGAAGAAGAAGAAGAACGATGATGATGATGATAAAACACGGGCACATACTCTACCAGTACCGCCATATTCAGCTGACAATTTTAAGCAAATATGGACACTGTCACTACTGATGCCCAGCTGACAATGCCTAAGTTGCCACACGCACCTAACTGACCTTCTCCTAGACAACATTATATCCCAACTAAAGTTACATTTACGTTGGCCATGACCTAAAAAAAAGTCGCTTAAATGTCGACAGGGTCAATTTCATTGCACCGGGTTTTATCCCATATCGTTCGGTCTCTTTCCGCATCACGGAAAGCGTTGCACAAAGCACGAACTCCGTAGCTTTTAGCGACGACCCACAGGAGGATCCCATGGGCACATATCTGTCCCCCAGGACCTGAGGCTAAGGTGTAGTGAACGAGTAACACAATCCCGCACACCGTGGTCAAAATCAGCTGCGATTTAGAAGCTGACCGCCTTGTTTGATCTTTAACAATGGTAAGAGCGATGGTAGTGTGTACAGAACACAGTGGCCAACTACTGAAAGTAAAATTGCCTACAAAATTAAAAACAGCCTGACTTGCTGGGGTTGGTTGCGATGTCCTGTGAAGGGTATGCAACAAACTCATGCACCTCCAGTTTATGAGTACCAAGGAAATATGAGCACGTTCCATCGCTTTGCGGGTTCAGTTGACATTATATACACACATCCCACAAATCCAACATACACCACACCCCCACACACCCCTTTCTACATACATAAGCCACATCTCTCACAAACACCTCAAACACACAGACCGACACACATCCCTTACCACACACATACACTTTACCTCACACACACAGATATTTCCCACAACACACACCATACCTCTCACACACACACCACACATCCTACACACACCCCTTACCACACACATACATCATACCTCACACCACACCTCACACGCACACCACATCTCACACACACTCCACACCCCTTACCAGACAAATACACCTTACCTCTTTTACACTCATCTCTCTCTCTCTCTCTCTCTCTCTCTCTCTCTCTCTCTCTCTCTCTCACACACACACACACACACGCACCACACACACACACTCACCTGTATATTATATTCAGAGAGTGCAAATAACCCAGGGCACTGGCCATCTCTGCTGCATAGAATCTGGCGCGGTATTCGGGGAAGAAACGCTCACGTTGTAGATGGAAAAACAGCTGAGGAAACACACACACACACACAGTCATTACTGCTGACATTACAATAGCTGATATTGCTAATAGAACCATTGGCCATATTGATAACAGTACAACTGGCCATACAGCTAACAGTACAATATCTATTACTGCTAACAGTACAATTGGTCATATAGCTAACAGTACAACTGGCCATACAGCTAACAGTACAATAGCTAATATTGCTAACAGTACAACTGGTCATATTGCTAATAGTACAATTGGCCATATAGCTAACAGTACAATATCTATTATTGCTAACAGTACAATTGGTCATATAGCTAACAGCACAACTGGCCATACAGCTAACAGTACAATAGCTAATATTGCTAACAGTACATTACCTAATGAAGAAGAAGAAAAATACCGCCATTCTACAAGATCTGAACAAAATATTATAGGGCTTATCAAGAGATGAGGTGGAATAGAGACATTAGTCTTTTGTGGGGAAACTTATAGGCAAGAGAGGCAGAGGGACACAGAGAAACATGTGAAAGCTGAAATAGCTATGCAAAAAATAATGAAAGCAACAATGCTTTCACCGAAATGTAAAATGTCAGAGATTATTTAAGAGAAATGATAGCGAAGTGTGCTGAGGACCAGACAGAAGAAGAAGAAGAAGAAGAAGAAGAAGAAGAAGAAGAAGAAGAAGAAGAAGAAGAAGAAGAAGAAGAAGAAGAAGAAGAAAAAGAAGAAGAAGAAGAAGAAGAATAAGAAGAAGAAAGGAAGGAAAGAAAGAAGAAAAAGATAAAGAAGGAAGGTAGGAAGGAAAGAAAGAAGAAAGAAGGAAGGAAGGAAAGAAAGAATAAGGAATGAAAGAAGGAAAGAAAGAAAGAAAGAAAGAAAGAAAGAAAGAAAGAAAGAAAGAAGAGGAGCAGGAGAAGAAGAAGAATAAGGAGGAGGAGCAGGGGGAAAAGGAAGAGGAGGAGAAGAATAAGAGGAGGAGAAGAATAAGAGGAAGAAAATAACGAAGATATACATTCATTGAAGAGGAGCTTACCTCCCCACCATTGACGTAGTCGAGGACAAAATACAGCTTGTCCGGTGTCTGGAAACTGTAGTGAAGCCCTACAAGGAATGGATGCTGTACGTTCTTTAGTAACACGTTCCTCTCCGCCATGATGTGTTTCGCTTCGTTCCTCTTCATAATGGCTTGTTTCTGTAGGTAGATAACAATGGATACGGTAACAATGGATACGGTAACATGTTTATGGACCAGCAGTCTGTTCGTCGCAGTCAAGGGTAATGAGTATAGATCAAGCAGCTGATAAGGACATCTCTATTGTTGAAATCTCAGTCAACACAGGGAAAAATACACACATTTTGGAAGTTAGCATGGTGGAATGAATAAGAGCGCTTTTTCTTAAACAGCCGGTGTGCTGATGCTGAGGTAGCGGGTTCATCCTCTACACCAGCCAGCTGGACTAAAATATTGACTTCTCAATTTTGACTTTGGGACGTCAATTACAAGTACCTCTGAAGTCGAAGTGGGTTCGCCTGGTAATAGGGAAAGCTAATCCACACGCATAATCCAGTCAAGTGCTACTAGAAGTAGTGTGTATGGACTACGCTTGGGTTCAAAGCGAGTGAGCAAAAAATACATTTATTTAGGTAGCAATGTGGACACAGGTGGGCAACAGATACAGATATTAGAAGAAGAATACAAAATGCAAGATAAGCTTTTATAGCAGTAGGAAATTTGTGGGAGTCAACAGAAATTAAACTTAGCACCAAACCCTGAATATTAAATTCTAATGTTAAATGAGTTCTATTGTATGGGTCAGAAACACGCAGAACGATTAAAGGGATTACAAATAAACTAAATACATTCAATAGTTGGTGCCTGAGGAAAAGAGAACTTAATAGTATGACACAATCACCAATCTGGAGGTCATGGGGGAGAACTAGACAGACACCAGTGACCCAGGATGCGAAGAAAAGACGCTGGCCTGGATAGGGAGTACATTGGGAAAACCTGAGATTAGTATAACTAGATAGGGAGTACATTGGGAAAATCTGAGATTAGTATAACTAGATAGGAAGTACATTGGGAAAACCTGAGATTAGTATAACTAAATAGGAACTACATTTGGAAAATCTAAGATTAGTATAACTAGATAGGAACTACATTGGGAAAACCTGAGATTAGCATAACTAGATAGGAGCTACATTGGGAAATCCTGAGATTAGTATAACTAGATAGGAACTACATTGGGAAAACCTGAGATTAGTATAACTAGATAGGAACTACATTGGGAAAACCTGTGATTAGCATAACTAGATAGGGAGTACATTTGAAAAAATCTAAGATTAGTATAACTAGATAGGAACTACATTGGGAAAATCTAAGATTAGTATAACTAGATAGGAACTACATTGGGAAAATCTAAGATTAGTATAACTAGATAGGAACTACATTGGGAAAACCTGTGATTAGCATAACTAGATAGGGAGTACATTTGAAAAAATCTAAGATTAGTATAACTAGATAGGAACTACATTGGGAAAATCTAAGATTAGTATAAGTAGATAGGAACTCATTCATTCATTCATTCAGTAGCATGTCCTTTGCAGAACCTCGCTCCCATAACAACCTTCCGGAAAACCTCTCGATCATAAGCAAGATGTCCCGCGTCCGATACACCCATCTGGAGATCATCCGCCACATCCTGCACCCATCTTCTCTTTGACCTTCCTCTTCCTCTCTTCCCAGGCATATACTTTTCGTTTTTATTTCCTCTGAGAATTTTTAGACATATGGCATAAAGAAAGTAACACGTTGTTATAAATAAAAGGACACTTGGACATAAATAAAAGAACACTTGGATATAAAGAAAGGAACATTTATAAAGAAAGGAACGTTTAGATTTAAAGAAAGGAACACTTAGATATAAAGCAAAGAACACTTAGATATAAAGAAAGGAACGTCTAGATATAAAGGCAGGAACACTTAGATATAAGGCAAGGAACGCTTAGATATAAAGAAAGGAACACGTAGATATAAAGAAATGAATACTTAGATATAAAGAAAGGAACATTATAAAGAAAGGAACGTTTAGATATAAAGACAGGAACACTTAGATATAAAGCAAGGAACGCTTAGATATAAAAAAGGAACATTATAAAGAAAGGAACGTTTAGATATAAAGACAGGAACACTTAGATATAAAGCAAGGAACGCTTAGATATAAAGAAAGGAACATTATAAAGAAAGGAACGTTTAGATATAAAGAAAGGAACGTCTAGATATAAAGGCAGGAACACTTAGATATAAAGCAAGGAACACTTAGATATAAAGCAAGGAACACTTAGATATAAAGAAAGGAACACGGCTATATTAACAACGTAACCAACATGTCAACTCTCACCTGTAAGACTTTGACGGCGTAGGCACAATCTTCCACTTTATGTCTGGCCAGCAGGACCTTGCCGAAGCTGCCTTTGCCAATCACCTTCAGGAACTCAAAGTCTTTCGGCTTAACTCTGCCAAAGTCAAAGGACCACAGTCAAAGCCGGTTCACACGTTTGATATATTTATAACATCTAACAGATCTGATGTTCACTGGCATCTTGCGGTATTGACTGACGATCATTTGTTACATTGTGCTTCTAACAAGACATAATAACTACAACCCATGGCGGTAGCGAAAGTTATAAATCTGCGTAGCACAAAGCCTGGCCTGAATCGTAGAGTCCATGTGTTGCCCATGAGCACGATCCATCTCTCGTTCTGTTTAGTTTACTCCAGAGGAAAGGTAACAGCAATACATCTGGTATAAGACAAGCTGCAGAAGCTGTCGGAGCAACAAAGCAATGCTCTAACTGCCCACCCGTTGAATCTTCCTTGAACAGTTGCCGACCAAGATTTAGGGCCACATCTGCCCAGACATGACATTTAATGGTTAGGCTGCATATTCTCGCACAAGAATAAGACTTGTACCCTCCTAATTGAGTTCTAAACCCGAAGCCGTTGGTTGACACAATGAGAGGTGTCGGGTTTGGTGAGCTCCGCCCAATATTCGGCGCCAACAGAAAGTAGTACCGGCTACTGTTATACGGTAGTTCTGTTATACGGTAGTTCAGTCATATCTGACTAAGACCTGACAAAATGATATAATGTTATCCATCAATATATTCTACAACCCATCCAATAAACCAGAGGTTCCCAAACCACGGCCAGCAGGCCACTAGTGGCCCGCCAGCTGTCAGAAAGTGGCACGCGAGGCCTCGTTATTTAATATAATATATTTAATTATATATATAATCTTATAAAGTTGTGGCCCGCTTAACTACCGAAAATAGTAGATATGGCTCTCTGCTTGAAAAGCTTCGGAACTACTCCACTAAACTATCCACACATCTGACCATTTACCTATATCCTATATGACCCATCCGGCTTCCTGGCCCAGAGGTTAGTAACTTTTCTCCGTAATCTCGAATACACAGCAGTGGTTCGAATCGCGTCGGTAACTTACGGGGTATGTGAGCCGGCCGCTCAGAAAGCAATGGCAAACTACTGAGCGTAATCTTGCCAAGAGATCAACAATCAGCTGAAAGATGCTGATGTTGACAGCAATGTCCTGTAAAGGATAAGCAAACATTTGTTATTTTTATTTTTTATATGACCCATGCAACCAAAAGTCCTCCACCCAATAATCTACCTACCTGTAAGAAGGTAACTATTTTTGTCTATGATATCCGAATAAACAGATAAATATAAATTACATTACTTGCATGCGTACTGGAATATACAATTAAAGAAATGAGGAAACAGACTGTGAGAGGACATATATTTTCGAGTCTATAAAAGTGAAGAAGCAAAGGTAGAGAAAACATTTACGTAGAAAGAAAGACAGCGTGGACAACGCTGAGAGAATAGATATCTAAATAATATAATATACATCTATATGAGAGAGAGAGAGAGAGAGAGAGAGAGAGAGAGAGAGAGAGAGAGAGAGAGAGAGAGAGAGAGAGAGACAGAGACAGAGAGAGAGAGAAAGAGAGAGAGTGACATAGACAGACATAGAGGAAAAAAGAGACAGACAGAGAGGAAGAGAGAGAGAGAGAGAGAGAGTGACATAGATAGACAGAGAGGAAAAAAGAGTCAGATAGACAGAGAGGGAGAGAGAGAGAGACAGACAGACAGACAGACAGACAGAGAGGAAAAGAGAGACAGATAGACAGAGAGGAAAAGAGAGAATGACAGAGAGAGAGAGAGAGATGAGAGAGATGAAGAGAGAGAGAGAGAGATGAGAGAGAGAGAGAGGAGAGAGAGAGAGAGACAGAGACAGAGAGAGAGAGAAAGAGAGAGAGTGACATAGACAGACATAGAGGAAAAAGAGACAGACAGAGAGGAAGAGAGAGACGAGAGAGAGAGAGTGACATAGATAGACAGAGAGGAAAAAGAGTCAGATAGACAGAGAGGGAGAGAGAGAGAGACAGACAGACAGACAGACAGACAGAGAGGAAAAGAGAGACAGATAGACAGAGAGGAAAAGAGAGAATGACAGAGAGAGAGAGAGAGAGAGAGAGAGAGAGAGAGAGAGAGAGAGAGAGAGAGAGAGAGAGAGACAGAGACAGAGAGAGAGAGAAAGAGAGAGAGTGACATAGACAGACATAGAGGAAAAAAGAGACAGACAGAGAGGAAGAGAGAGAGAGAGAGAGAGAGTGACATAGATAGACAGAGAGGAAAAAAGAGTCAGATAGACAGAGAGGGAGAGAGAGAGAGACAGACAGACAGACAGACAGACAGAGAGGAAAAGAGAGACAGATAGACAGAGAGGAAAAGAGAGAATGACAGAGAGAGAGAGAGAGAGAGAGAGAGAGAGAGAGAGAGAGAGAGAGAGAGAGAGAGAGATTGGAGGGCTTGGGGGGAGTGGCATGTCAGAAGAAAGCGATAGACAGCAAACGCTCAAAACAACCAGACTGACGTACAGCAAATCAGACACACCAGTAGAAGCGAACAGGTATAATGTCAAACATAAGTCCTATAAACTGGCAGACACAAGGTATAAGGTCAGAAATGCATCTTTCGGACAGGCAGAAACAAGGCATGCGGTCAGAAATAGTCCCCTGGACAGACATACAGAAACATTCAAAACGGTTACTGCGATGTGTAAATCTATCACAACAACAGGGGTAGAAGAAGAAAACGAAGAGGAGGAGGAACAGAAGAAGAAGAAGAAGAAGAAGAAGAAGAAGAAGAAGAAGAAGAAGAAGGAGCAGAAGAAGGCGAAGAGGTTGGGTAAGAAGAAGAGGGGGAGCAGAGGTGGAAGGTTAGGACGAGGAAGATAAAGTGTAGAAACAAGGACGATAAACAGCGTGTAGGAAAAACAGAGGTTTTGAAATTTTGTTATAGTGACAAACAGAAGAAGTCTGACGACAAAATAAGAAAACACAGAAAACAGTTAGCCGGAAGAAAGAATTACTGAACAAACTAAAAATGGACAATGAAAACGCTTCTGGTATATAATGACATACACATCAAGTTGACAGATGTGCTGGGAGAGAGGAACCGGACAGAAGTGGAAGAAAAACACGCAAGAGAAAGCTAAAGTCACTTGTGGTTGGACAAAAGTAAGAGGAGAACAGGAAGCAGCTTCTGTGGACGTACATCAAGAACGCAGGACAGGAAATGGAGATACTTAACAGCTCAATGTAGAAACAGTTTAATGTATGCGCTAGCTCTGGGTTGTCTACAGTTAGACAGAAACATAGACACAAAGACAAATGAGCGAAAACTGACAAATATTGACAAACACTTACGAAGGTTTCTCACTGGGTCCCAAGTTGACCGGATTATCATCCTTATTTCCGTTCTGAAACACAGGAAAGCCATGAAACATTATAACATACGCACAGAGTCCAGACTCCACACAAACTTAAATGTCCCTATTAATGTTACACCCAACAAAACGCTAACAATCACCAGAATTTCACGATCTACAGTATTCTACACCTAACTGAAACGTTCTGTTTAAGAGCATTCGGTTACGGTTCAGGTAGAAAGTAGCCCACAGAAGCAATGCGCCCTGCCCTGAAAGATCATATCAGTCACAGTACTGCATGTTTCATTTGCGTTAGGTGATTTAAAATAGGCCCGCAATGTTCAGGAAACGTGCAGACGGGAGAAAATTAATGGGCTAGATAAACAGGTGGCATTTATACATAGGGTGTTTATGGTAGGCGTCATCTTGTCCTATTTTGGTCGCTTGAGTGGCGTTTTGCTATGTGTTCTACTACATAAGACATGACGGAAAGCAAGGGGTGACCTTTAGCCTCTGAATAACTTTACTATTTCGGTATGTAATAATGTGCCGGGGCGCATGCTTAACCCACCCTGTAGTCTATCCTATCTGTTTGTAGTCTTATAACAGATGTTAATTTTCATATCTTACACACGGGATCAGCACGGCCGAATGGATAAGAGTGTTCGTTTTTGAACATCCGTGCGCTGATGATAAGGTAACGGGGTCAACCGGTCAGACTAAAGTGTTGAATTCTCGACCTTGATTTAGGACGTAAACTACAAGTACCTCTAAAGTCGGAGTGGGTTCGCCTGATGACGAGGGTCCCTGTAATAGCACAAATCAGTCCAGTGCACTAGAAACAAGTGTATGGGACTACACTTGAGTTAAAGGCGAGCGAGCGCAAAAGAAAAAAGAATAAGTTACACACTTTCCATGTTTCTTCTAATAGGCATGATTCGCTTTTTCGACGTATTCGTAATCAGATGAAGAGAATGTTTGGTAGCAGGCGCACACATGAATGATAGAGTGAGGGAAGAGTATACTCGCAAGCATGAATACACAGAATCCGAAATAATAGTACGAAGGAGGAGAATAAAACATATCACACGAACACACTATCCGGGATGATAGTTTGATGGAAGAGAATATTCCATCGCTGTGGTACACAGTATACGGAATGATAGTTTGAGGGAAGAGATTATTCCATAGTAGGGATACACAGTATACAGAATGATAGTTTGAGGGAAGAGATTATTCCATAGTAGGGTTACACTGTTTACGGAATGATAGTTTGAGGGAAGAGATTATTCCATAGTAGGGATACACAGTATACGGAACGATAGTTTGGGGGAAGAGATTATTCTATAGTAGGGTTTCACAGAATACAGAATGATAGTTTGATGGAAGAGAATATTCCATCGTTGGGGTACACAGTATACGGAATGATAGTTTGAGGGAAGAGATTATTCCATAGTAGGGATACACTGTATACGGAACGATAATTTGAGGGAAGATGATTATTCTATAATAGGTTACAAAGAATACAGAATGATAGTTTAATGGAAGAGAATATTCTCTAGTAGAGATACACAGAATACGGAATGATTGTTTTGAGGGAAGAGAATATTCCATAACACGCATCCGGAATGACAGCTTCAGGAACTAGAATATTCGAAAAGACCCATACAAAGTAATAGTAACGACAGTTCAAGGAAAGAGAACATTCATAGGAAATGACTCGGGAAGTGAAAGCGGTCGGGCGTTATGCTAACCATATCAACCGTCGACTACCGATGGGTCTATACAAATATTGATCTATCTCCATATACCCAGTACACATAGAGTGTGTAAAAGGATAATTTACGTGTGTTCATGTATAAAAACTGTACAGTACACACATATTCAAAACATACTCTTCTATCAACTGCTAAAGAAGAATGAGGCTGGCTAGTTGAGTTGAGTTAAGAACCGACATTACTGCACACAGGACATTCTCATATGCGCTCTGTCCCTTCGTTCAACAGCCAGCGAGGAGTCACAATACTAATCGTTCCCACTACCACCTGGTCTTCCCTCTTTGTTTTGAGATTCTTCCAGAACCCCTGCCGATCTCCAACAATCTCATTCTTTCCACATACTGGTTTTCAATCTGTATCCCAACCTTCCCCACCTGGTCCTACAGGCGCACGACCACCTCTCAACTACCACCAAGAGGTGAATTTCCAGTCAGTCTATCAGCCTGTTCATTCCCCCCGCACTAACCAGGGACTCCCCATGTTTCTATAAACGTACCCAGACAACCCTATTAAAGTACACATTTTATAGCATCCACATCCATCATGTTGACATATCCTGTCATCCACACAATGCTTTTCCTCCTGTCAGTGTCTCAAAAAGGTGTCACATTTCCTGGCCCATTTATTTTAACAATGAAAGGGGGTATGCTGTTATCAACCGGGGAGTCCGGCTCATCACATCTGGCACATATCATCGCTGGCTAAATCACAGACGTGCATACACAAATACATTATTGAATTATAGAAAGGTTTAAGGCCTGGGGATCGATTACATTGCACCAGGTTTTATCACATCTCTCTCTCTCTCTCTCTCTCTCTCTCTCTCTCTGTCTCTGCCTCTTTCTCTCTCTCATTCATTCTCGTCCCCTCTCTCTCCCATGTTCTATCTCTCTCTCTATACCTCCCACTCTCCCCCTTTCTCTCTTCCCTCTCTATATCTCACTCTCTCTCTCTCTCTCTCTCTCTCTCTCTCTCTCTCTCTCTCTCTCTCTCTCTCCTGAACAGCAAGCCATCTGTGGAGATCATCCCACAAAGCACACACGCCCTCGCTTCAGTGATGACCCCAGGAGTGTCCGGAAAAAAACTGCACCCCTGGTCTGAACGACCAGGAAAACGAACTCACGACATTCACGGCGCCAGACCCACAGTTTGACTACTTCGCCACGGACACTCAGTGCACCGCGATTTATTTCATCTGGCTCGGTCTCCCTCGGCAAAACGGCAAGCCACGTTCCGAGAGCATAACACACAACACGAACCCGGTAACTTCAGCAATGAAATGCACTCTTTTGTGTTTTTTAAGTGTTGGTCATGCAGGAGTATGGGGGAAAGAGCAGGTTGATAGGCTGGCAGGGAATGCACCTCTTGGTGACTAATTACCTATGGACTAGGGAGAGTTGGTCGGACGCCTGTGGGACTAAGTGGAGAAAGCAGGGGAACATACTGAGCACCTATATATGGAGAGAATGAAATGGCGGGGGTTCTCGACGAATCTGAAAACTGAGAGGGAAGACCAGGAGAACTTTTTATCAGTCGGCAGCTGGAACCATTAACAGTACGACTCTTCGCTGGCTGTTGAAAGAGGGGACGCGTAGGAATGTACTGAGTGCAGTGATGTCGGTTCTTAGCTCAACTCAACTCAACTGACTTAAAGATTCTTTCTCTCTACTGTACATAATAAGGGAGGATCGACGAGGAAAGACAACACTGTCGCCTATTCCGTTGTGCTGACCCTGTCACGATCAGTCAAGTTATGAATCACTGACTGCACTCACCTTTTCTGCTGCGCATTCTAAGATAGAATGTGAAAATAGAGAATATTGTTTCACATCACTACCTACCCCCGCATTACTATCTGTTTAACAGATTCAGTGCCTAAACAAAAAGTAGGTTTTATTCACATAAATATGGATGGCGAACAATGGGAAGTAAGGATGTGTCACAGTTATGACTTTAAAGTTGTTAATATGGTAGCATACCTGTTGTATCATAAAGCATTGGCAACATTTCAGCGATTTCTAAGCCCATGGCAGATACGGGAAGTTGCCTAAGACGAGTAATCATCTCATGGCAATTAATCAGTGAAGAAATGGCCTCAACCTTTATGTAAAATACATTTACATGAAATCACAATCAACCCCAGCATTTATTGGCTGTTTGTGAATTCTAAACAAGTTTACATTAAATAATGTGCTATTGATTTCTGAACGGTTGATGCTCATGTCATCGAAGTCAACGCAAAGCAATAAGCTTCCAGATCTTCTGCGGCTGATTTCTATCGAACCCTCGACTCAGTGTGACGGGGGATTATGACATTGCGAGTCTCAAATACCTCTAAGCCATAGGGCTGATTAAACTGTATGTAATGGATCAGTGGTTCTCAACCTTTTTTGGCAAATGCACCCCTTCAACATGTGTTCAGAATGTCATTCCGCCCCTTTAGTATTTTCCTCCCTATAAATTCACCCCCCCCCCCCCCCCCCCCCCCCCCCTTACATAGTATATGTAAAACTGGAAGCTAAATTTAATAACACATACTAGAACAAGTCTAGACGTCTACATAAAGCGTGATTTGCGGGTCTATTTACGGTATAAAACGAATTTCAGAAGGGCAAGAAGTACAGGAATCGTAAAGTATGGAGGGAAAAACTGGTTCTTGTATTAACGCGATCTTGAAATAATCTTAATTCTCCCCTGGAAACCCTAAAATTCCCCACCGGTTGAGAACCACTGAGGATTGAAGTGTAGAAAAACTCGCACACAAAATACTCCTGCCAGAAATTGTATGTAATCTTCAGACGCTTGAAACGCCGTCAATGAGAACAGAACACGCATTCTGCACAGCAGAATGTGACATGCGCCGAAGAAGTGTGAATGGCACGTGAATGAGGCGTGGATATTGACTTGACGTGACCAGACTAAATGACACGATGAGAAAACGGTCATCACGCATGGTTGCAGGCCACCCATCTAATCTTTGGCGGAATTACTGTGCGTCTATTGCTTTGGTGGGAGCAGTGACTTGCAGGACTATCCTGCCGCCGGGGTGTCGTTATATGTGTGTGTGTGTGTGTGTGTATATGTGTGTGTGTGCGCGCGTGCTGTGCGTGTGTATGTGGGTGGGTGGGTGTGTGTATGTAAGTAAACATCACCCATGGAGTGCGGATTGGTCTATTCAAATATGGGACTTGAACCATATGCCTCTATACACCTCAAGGCGTGGAAAGGCATTATGACAGCAACATCAGGCGTGTGACACAGAGAAACCTCGAAAGACTAATGGGGCATGTTCGCTGCACTGGAAAAGGTGCTAGATGCTGATGATGAGTTCTGCTCTCTCCGTTAAACCGGGGTCTCTTTGCAACATATCTATAACTACTAGGAGTCTCCGTGGCGAAGTGGTCAAGCCGTTTGACTCGGGCTCCGAAGGTTGTGGGTTCGATTCCGGGCCGCGTCCTTCGGTTCACGAGTTAAATTTTTCGGAGACTCCTGTGGGTCGTCGCTAGAGCTACGGAGTTCGTGCTTGGTGCGACACTTTCCGCGCTGCGGAAAGAGACCGAGCCATATGGGATAAAACCCGGTGCAATGAAGTCGACCCTGTCGACTTTTAAGCGACTATAACTACGAGGTAACTGGTGAGATAGACTGAGCATTAATAGTTAAGTCCGGAGAGAAATGAGGTCGTGTTCGCGATGAGGCAATTTATACACATAACTGGAGACCAGCATGGTCTTTCTTAAACTTCTGGTGTGCTGATGTCGAGATAGAAGGTTCATCCCGTACACGGTCAGTTGGACTAAAATGTTGATTTCTCGTCCTGGACTTTTGGACGTAAATTACAAATACCTCAGAAGTCGGAGTGAGTTCACCTGATTGCTAGGGATACTGGTAATAGGGGTAGCTAATCCACATGCAAAAATCAATCCAGTGCACTAGGAGTATTAGAACATGTATGGACCACTGTTATGAGCTGCAATGTGAGCTCTGATCTCACTGAAACAGGTGCGTGGCCTTACGGCGAGAAACACGCTTTGACGATGGCCAGGAGAGAAAGGCTTCTCCTAAACCGGGCACTTGGAGGACGACCGTGGTCGAAGTTAGGCCGGGTCAGACTCGTTGTGGCAATGGCACTATTTAAGTTGCCGCCGTTATCTGACAGTTTTAATCACCAGTGTTGATATGTATTTTACTGTGATTGCAATTCGTGACAATGTGAACTTGTGTAGATGTGTAAAGGCGAATTAGATAAAATGAAACGAATCGGTATTATGTTGTACTTGGAGTTCTTAAGTGTTTTGCCCCATCAATGGTAATGTAGATCTAATATGATATTGTGGCTTAGTGCACTCAGATCAATACTCAGTCTGTACAACAAGTCATACTATAAATCTGGACAGTGCGAGGAATGCTCGTTCTAACACAACTATCTGTGTCCTGACCGATAACATTATAACAGTCTAACCAGCCATTCACAACAATATCATCTTGTTTCCTACCAACACGAACACTATTACACAACTATTATATCTAAACCCACGTAACGTGAGCCTTGACAACTACGCTTGAGTTCAAAGCGAGCGAACGCAATTGTCACAAGCTTGTAAACATCACATAAGCGACCACTGAAGTAATACTTCAGATATCTCTTCATTTACCATTCACCGTATGAGTACTAACGATTTTCGTGTCCCTCATCTGACCGTTATCTGTTTCTGTTGTTATTTGCTCCCTTTCATGTCGGCCATCACGCTGGCAGATCTGTTTTGTCCTTGTTGACTTTGTGATCAAGCGTCGTTTATGATCACTTCCCGTGAGAGGAGGTAATAGACGGGCATTTTTAGATATGTACTTCTGACGCTTGGGTTTAAGCACTGTTATTTGAACCTTATTTATCTTTACTTCATTCAATGAAAACTACGGCAAGAAATTTAGTGGCAAACACAATAGTAGTATTGACCTATTTGGTTGTTTCCGGATTTGAGATTTAAATATTGAGCACAACCCAATACTGGCAACGCTGATCATATTCTGGTATAAACCTAAGGCCTATCCACGTCAATGTGGAAGCACTAGACTCGAGTTTCGCTCTCGTTTGAGCTCGTCAGTAGTGCATATCCTTGACCAGATCCGGAAACAAACCCGGATCACCGGCGTGTGAGGCGGGTGGTAGCAGCAGTAGTAGGCAGCAACAACAGTAGCAATTGTAATTTGTAGTATAGTAGTAATAGTAGTAGAGTAGTAGTAGTAGTAGTAGTAGTAGTAGTAGTAGTAGTAGTAGTAGTAGTAGTAGTAGTTGAAGTAGTAGTAGTTTAGTTAAGAAACAGTAACAATAGTAGTAGTAGTAGTAGTAGTAGTAGTAGTAGTAGTAGTAGTAGTAGTAGTAGTAGTAGTAGTAGTAGTAATAGTAGTATAAAAATTGTACTAGTAGTAGAAAAAGTAGTTGTAATTGCAGCAGTAGGAGCTGTGTGTGGTTGTCCTTGCGTCGAGCTTTCTGGTCATGTTTTGTGTTTAATTGACACTTCACTAATACTTCGGCAGCGGCCAACCCAATTCCCCCACCCCAACCCACCCACCCTTTTTTCCGATAGCATTTCTGACTCAGTATTAAACCGGCTAGGTTCATATTTCTCCCAGGAAACTAATGCAAGATTTACACATGCTTCAGTTTCTTCAGAAACTAGCTCGGAAGTAAAACCAATGTCATCTGTATATCTCAGAGGCGTATCATCAGAGAAAAAAAAAAATTAAAGATAAGTACACACAATGAGTTTTTTTGTGTTGGCAGAGCATAAAAACACATGTTATTTTACCACAGTGGCATAGTCATTTGGAGGTAACCAATTGGACTCCATGGTGCTAAGTTTATAATGCATTCTGTTGTCTCAGTGATCGTCCCTGATCGTCTGCGACTGACTCACGTGTGTCAAGCTTATTTATACTGCATTCTATGTTGTCTGACGTGTCGATCTTATCTTCTACGCTGGAGTTCTGTGTGCCAAGCTTATGATGTATAATGTTGTCGTCACATATATGGACTCACGTATGTCAAGCTTATTCTGTATTCTGCTGTCTCACGTGTCGTCTCATATCTTGTTCGGGGGACCCCATGTGTCAAGCTTATAAAACTACTCGAATTATGTTATGGTCCGTGTTGTCTCATAACTTCTTCTTTTAAACTGTATTCTGTTGCCTAACGTATTGTCTCATGTTTTCTGCGATGCCAAGCTTATACTACATTCTTTTGTCTCACGTGTCATCTCACAACTTCTGCTATGGACTCACGTGTCAGTCTTATAGTGTAATCTAGTTCTCTCACGTATCGTTTCATATCTTCTTCGTTGGACTCCCGCGCAAAGCTGACACTATATTCTGTTGTCTCACGTGTTGTCTCAGTTTTTCTTTGCTGTCTCATGTGTGCCAAGTTTATAACGTATTTTGTTGTCTCACGTGTTGTCTGTTATGCGATGGACTCACGTGTGACAAGCTTATACTGTATTCTGCTGGCTCACGTTTCGTCTCATATCCTCTTCGTTGGATCCCGTGTGATAAAGCTTATAATATATTATGTGATGACGCGTGTTGTCTCATAACTACTTCGGTAAACTACCGTGCTAAGCTTTTATTGTATAATATTGTCGTGCGTGTTTTCTCACATCTTCTTTGCTGATTCACGTGTGCCAAGCTTATACTGAATTCTGTAGACTCACGTGTCGTCTCATATCTTATTTGTTGGATCTCGTGTGCTAAATTTATAATGCATTATATTATTACGCGTGTTGTCTCATAATCGTTTTTGCTGACTCGTGTGTACCAAGCTTACACCGTATTCTCTTGTCTCGCGTGTCCTCTCATGTCTTCTTCGTTGAATCCCGTGTGCCAAGCTTATAATGTATTATGTTGTCGCGCGGGTTGTCTCATTTCTTCATTGGATTCCCGTGCAGAGCGACACTATATTCTGTTGTCCAACGTGTTGTCTCATATCTTCTTCCTAACGCCTTGACTTCTATTAGTAAAAAACAAAACTAATACATGCAGTTATCACATGTTTACAAAAACAAAGACCAAAAAAAAAAACAACTACATATGATTTTAAAAAAAAACAAAAACTACATATGACTGTTAAAAAGAAAAAAAACTAAATATGACAATTACAACCACGCTTCACATGGAAGCGCCCTTGGCATAACCAAGTCTCTAAGTGAGAGTAGCACGAGAATACAGTTGGGTTTAACAGAAACCTGGAGTGAAGGCGCCATGTAGGACACAATTTATTTCAAGGACAAACTTCGTTTCTCCTACTCCCCTATGGCAACTCAACCGATACCCACACACACGCACACACACCAGCGACACAAACACGCGCGCACACACACACACACACACACACACACACACACATGCCCCACACACAAGTGTTCTCCGGCAGAAGATAATTATACGGGAAGGAACAATCTAGAACTAAGAAGCATGTAACAACTCTGACGAATGAGATCTATCAGCTTCGGCCCAGGGGCACAACCTGGTCTGGAAACTGCCAAGTCTGGGACCGTAATGGTGCTCTCTGCCAGATCTCACAAGGCCCAGATCTTGACTGGGCTGGTGGGGGAGTGGAGGGACGGGGGGGGGGGGGGGGGTGTTAAAGAAGAAGGGAATTGATAATTACATTACAAGAAAAAGGGGTCAGTTTCTGTTTAGTGTGTGGCAGCGGAGTCCTGCCATTCCCTTTCCCTTCCCACCCTTAATCTGTCATAGTTTAAAAATAGATATATTGTTTTCAAAGTTGATTAAAAAAAATAATAAGCTATATTATAATCTTTTCAGAGAAGGAACCTTTATACAGGTTGTTTGTAACGTCTCACTACACTTTGTCTGTAGAACAAATTTGAAAAATGCTTTTTTTTCCTTTGATAACACCATTCTGTTTTGAGTGCAAAGAATTACTCCAGCAGACAACAGCCAATCGTTGCGTACTGCTTCCCGATGGACTGTGGAGCACATTTTCTGATGACATCATGTACTTAATTTTTCAAATTTGTTCTATATACAAAGTGTAGTGAGGCTTCACAAACACCCTGTATTGCGACTAAATTAATTTATTAATCTTCGGCTGTAAATTGCGAATCTTCGAAAGTATGGAACGTTTATGAATGAGTGAAGACGGTATTGATTTTTCGTTCGCTCGCTATGAACTTGTGCGTATTCCACACTGGACTGATTGTTGCGTGTGGGATAGCTTTCCCTATTATCAGTGTTCATCGCTATCAGGCAACCCCACTGCGCCTTCTGAAGTTCTTGTAATTTACGTCCACAAAGTCAAGGACGAGAAGTCAACATGTAAGCCTGAACGGTGTAGGGATTGAACCCGCTACTTCGCCATCAGCACACCGGAAGTTGAAGAGCCAGCGTTCTGATACATTTCGCCATCCTGACCTCACCGAAGACCGTGTGATAGAGGGAGTGATAGTATTGGCCAGAGCAGTGGTTCTCAACCTTTTTTGGCCCATGCAGCCCTTCACCATATGTTCAGAATGTCATTCACCTTCTTTCGCATTTCCTCCCTATAAATCTCACCCCCCCCCCACCCCTTTACACAGTATATGTAAAAATGGAAGGTACATTTAATAACACTAGAAGAAGTCTAGACGTCTATATACAACGTGATTTGCAGGTACTTACGTTATAAAACGAATTTCAGAAGAGCGAGAAGTACAGAACCATAAAGTATGGAGGGAAAAACTATATCAAGTAATCGGTACTTTTATTAATGCAATCTTGAAATAATCTTAAGCCCCCCCCCCCGGAAACCCTTAAATCCTCCCCCGTGGGGGGGGGGAATTTCCCCACCAGATGAGAACCACTGTGCTAAAGTTTATCAGCTGACCGTAGTGGGGATGAATGAAAACTGATATTTACACCAATCAATGGTTTGTATCGAATAGATATGGAAGTTTAAACACAGAAGCCACAAACAATATATTGCACGATTTATTGCCTGGCACATTTCGCTGCATCTCCTCATGCGCATACTGCAGAGTTATATAGTATAATCAGTGAATAATTAAACAATACTTAAGCTGACACAATTAAAACACATAGTCCCAGGTATTGTTCGAATGTGGAACATGTGTTATCCCAACAGTAATTTCAAATTTAACACGAACTCTTTCTGTTTGCACAAAACCTACTTGAACCGCCTAATTGCTAACGCCTCACTATATTTGACCAATCGTTTTTTTCACCGAACATGGTATATGAAACGTTTTTTCCCTTTGTTCACACTATTACCGTTTTTTAATTAGAGGTTGAAAATCGACATGAGGGTTTCCTTATAGCCTTTTGATAGCCACGGATCCCTGAAGATGTAGAAGTTGAACAGGAGTACGACCGGCATAGTGGTGGCTGGTGGTTAATCCTATAGAAGATCGAGTATTCATTACATCGGTGTTCAGGGCGTTTTGATCCCAAAAAGGGCTTGCACCTATCAGAGTGAGGTTGCTGTCAACGATGGTCTCCCAACCGGGTACCGAAGAGCAGTCTACACGGGACTGTGTTGTAGAGATACCCTGCCTCTCCCCAAGGAAATAATTCAGCGGGGTGTGCAAGACCGGTACTGGAATTTTACATCTGCAGAGAGGTATACTTAGACGTAACCAGGTCATAGGTCAGCACATCAAATATGAACCTGCTGGCATATTGGTAATTGTGACATAACGTCCCAGTTTACTCCAGCTTGCAGACAATTATAAATATCTTTTCTTGGAAAAGAGAATTCCACGTGTGGGCGACTGGCGGTTGCCTTATATGGTAACGACTGTCAGAGTGAGAACGAGGCGAGGAATCTTGTGCCAGAGCTCCAAATAGAATGGAATAGTTTGGTAAAACTCCCGGGCTTCACTTGAGTCTTGGCCAGCCACCGAGAAAGATGTGATTTGTACAGGGAGAGGGTGTAGGCCCATTGTGGGCCCATTTTGCCTCAATGTTGCATTGGTGAGCATACATATGTTTTTTTAAATGATAAGATTTGTGTTAGATATTAAATACAATCTTTGTTTGATATGAGAAGTATCCTACATGTCATGCATGTATTTTGGCGGAGTTTGCTACGGCACCGTTGCTTCTGTAAGAAAGATAGCCTGAGATTTGAACGTCTATACCACTGTCCTTTATTCCTATGCTTATAATTCTTATCATGCTATGATTACTGCTTCATCTTCTTTTGAAGAGTTTGATATCTCTGTAAATGCTGTACCGTGTCTGCAGAGTTAAATCTATCTTCACTTTTGGTTCACTCTCATCTAGGGAAGAGCCTATCTTTACCGGACTTTTGGTAAAGTATTCAGGTGTTACATAATGCCTTTGGTAAAGATTAAGATCTTGTACACCTATATATATTGTGTGTGTGAATCTTTACTTTATCTGTGTACAGAATATGCCGGGGACGGAACGTAAATTTTGTGTGTATGACAGCCTGGGGACACAGTTAGATAAGACACCCCATTGCTTTTGTCGGATCTGGGGGATCCTGTATGTCGTTGGCTCAATCATATTTATGAGAACGGTTCACATACCTAAATACTCATTTTTACCTGCAGTAAATCGTGCAGTGTGCTTGCCAAAATAACAAGTCATTGGAGCCAATATTTACAAAACCCCGACCTTTGTCACACCCCGGTCATGTTCTATAACAGATTGTTGTACTCCCATAGAGAGGAGTGTTTTTATGTGTGAGAATATATCTCCATTTGATATATGTGATGTCCTGTTCGTTGTATAGGTAGAAGAGTGAGGTTGGTAGAGTGTTCAGATTACCGCCCCAACTTCCCGCCAAATAGACCAATACGTTACAGGCCCACAGGTGATACCACACATCATCATATGAGGATTGTCCTCTGACTACATGTCTAATTGGTGTCTCTGTGAGTCTTATGAACCTGCATAATGAGTTAGAATATTCACGGCTTGTCATTTTTGGTTTGCAGACATTTGAGGCGGGCGTGGGACATCTTGGCTGATTTTAGCTGAGTCTAAAACTATTGGCTAAATTTGGCGGAGTCAACAACTATTGGCTTTGATATGCAGAGTATGCGCCACTCAGTACTTATGGACCTCGGCATTCCTTCCGGGAATCGGAGGCAGGGGAACTAATCCCATATTATTCTTCTGGCAACAGTGAGAAACTCCAGACGGAGTTATATCTTTTTTTCTTTTTTTTGGATTTGGCAACTCTGTTGACATCAATTTTGGCCAAGTGCCATTGAAAAGCTTCTAATACTCATCACTGGCGTCTGACGAGAGATGACACTAATATTCTTCCTGTAGTATCAGGGAGGTTATAGTCTGCAACAGCTTACGGACTGGATGTTACTCTCGATGTGAAGCAGTCATATTCAATGGAGTGAACTCTGAAAACCAGTACGGATCCTCTTGTTTGTTACAATGTCCCACTGTGATATTGTGGATGCATCTTTTCCTTTGGACGAAGCATGTTACCCATATAAATCCGCAGGAGGCCGCCTAAAGATGTTCAGCCAACTATGACACCAGCATTTTAGAGAGTTCTTCGTTCGCTGGAGACCCCAGCGACTTTGTTGAGAGTCTGTGCTTTATCCGTTCCAGAATGTTGGACACGACTACCAGTGGGGGTGAGCCCCTCTTTCTTTTTAAAGGCAGACATATTTTCCTCTCAAGACCAATGCCAGATCGAGTGGTCCAGGGTTCAAGTCACCCCACCATCATTTTCATCGAAGGGACACTTGCGGACAGTTCCTTTTGTTGGTCAATTATGACTGTATTTTATCAACGTCAATGAGCTGTATCCCCATTTCAGTGTTCAGTATCCAGAGAACCTTGTTTTTTCTCAGTGGCACATTGTGGTGTTTGGTCAAGTTAGGATGGGAGGAGCTCATCTATTTCAGCGGTAGAATTCAGAAGAGGAGTTAGGTTATAACAGTAGAAGTGTCGTCATAGTACTGTTGTTGTGGGAGAACATAACACTCCAGAGTGAGGGTGATATAGTTGGAGATAGAGGAGGTGAGATAGACGAGGTGAGATAGAGGAGGGGAGAGGAGGTGTAGGTTAGAATTGAATGCATTATTTGAGAATGTATTTTTTGTTTGATGTTTTGATAGATTGTAGTGGAGACAGAGTCTTGTACTTCCATATTACGAGATTCTGTTAATAAAAGAGATATGTTCGTCAGGAGAGTTTTCATTGTCTAGTGACCAGTGTTACACTGTTTGTTATTGTAGAGAACTGTGCTACTATATGTTTATCTGCAGAGAATCCAGTGGGAGGTCGACCAACACACAGTCTCAGATATTTTATCCCCGAATAACAACTTGATAGAGATCTGTGGTTAAGTGACCTATTCTCTGTTTTATTCTTCAGGAAGGTAGTTTATCCTATACAGTGGGTGGAGTCTATCTGACCATAACCCCAGTCTTACTTCAATAGAGCCAATAACTACTCTATTCCTGGAGTCTTTTTAGGAAATAAACTGTCTCGATCAACTGCCTTTATACGGCGAGCCTGAGGACCTAATGTTCATTTACCCTAGACAACAATTTTAGTCCATTTCATATGGTATTCTCATTTACTACCCCACAGTAATGTTTTCTTAATGGGTTTAGGTATTTTCATTGCCAGCTGATTACAACCCAATACAGAGA